>JAAXCT010002233.1:0-86765 GCA_012490785.1 Eragrostis nindensis | reverse complement strand
TCACAATTGATCATAATATACCAGGATGCAAACACCAGCTCCAAATACAAATGCCTGCTAGATGCAGCCACATCAGGAGAGGATGCAAAATCAGCAACTAAGTGCTTAAGCAATAGAATTGCTGGAGGAAGCATCTCTCAAAGCTCATTTCAGAAAGATGCCTCCAATGAAGCAACAAACCAGCCTTCTGTAGCTATAACGGAGAAACTGAGAATGAAGAATGATCTGAAGCATCAGTGACTGGTGGCAGTTGGTCCAAAGCTGTAACAGAGAAAAGGGCGCTTACAGAGATGCTGTAATATCAAGAGGAGAAACAAAATTTGGTTTGTCTTCTGGGTCGTCAAGTGCTGTGGTGACCAAGTTTCTGGCATCACCTGAATTTAAGAATATACCTTCCTGTAATGCTAAACATAACACATAAAAATCTAAGCGATGAAATATCAAGAATGGAGCAATGTTCTTCTGCATCCAGTTATATTCCTACCAGTAGAAGATGTGAAAAGGCCCTAAACGGCCTAAAAAGGGTCCCTGGATCTCACTTGGCTCCATCTATAGTGAAGCACAAATGCAATAAGATTTCTGACGGATGTAGACTGGATGATAGTGACAGAGAGGAACCATTGTTTTGGACTTCCAAAGAAAAATAGAACACTGAGGTGTTCAGAGAAACATTCAGAGTCAGAGGATTGTACTAGTACTAGTTCCCAGTCATCCCAAAATGGGGGTTCCCTACCACAAACGAGGGTACTTCATTTTCGCGCAAGGTGTTTAGAACCAAGCGAAAATATGCGACCATGCATCAGAATAAGCCTTAAAAACGACTTCACAGGAAGAACAAGATTTCCAAATGTGATGATGAGAAACAAGATGACAAGGTCAATTTTTTGGAGGAATAAGCACCTCTGATAGGAAAAACAAGCAGAGGATGTGATCACTCAAGATATGACAGAGCAACACGAAGGGACTCATGTGTCTGCCCGCAAACTGCCTAAATATGTGTCTCTGAACTCCATCGTAAATGAATCTAAAAGTGAAGATGCTTGCAGTGGGTGCTGATATAGATTCTACTGTAATTGCTACAGGGATAGCTAATGACAATCGAAAATCTCCCAAGATTGTTCCACTGAATCTGATTCTTAAAAAGGCTAAGAGATGCCGTGTAGTCAAACCCATATGTAAGGCAGAAAGTATGCACTTGTCAAAGAAAAAGAGCTCAGACTGTTCTGTGAACAGCTCAGGTTGTTCAGTATACAAGTCTTCTGTTGGTGTTGAACATTGCAGCACACAAGCTGAAGATGAAATGCAGGTTCCCCAAAAAGTACGTATTCCTCTTAACGATTCAAGGCTGCATGTAGTGGTATATTTCTAAAGCTTCCATTTGAACTAGTAACAACATGTAGCTTCATCCCGCCCCTCATATTTGGCCCCCGTATGAGGATGTGGCAATGTAATGGGTACCTTTTCTCTCTTCTAATTACAAAGATGTGCAGCTCTCCTGCGTATTCGGGAAAAAAACATGTAGCTTGCAGTTGTATCTTTTAGAAAAATGGAAATATGAAAAATGCCTCTCATTTCAGCTACTGTAGAAGATGAGACTCTTGGCCTAACAGATGCGGAGGCAAAACAGCTTCAAATAAGAGCATCAAGAGGTAATGATAAGGCTCGTACTTCTGCAGTATTTTTTGGCTGTATATGACTGAAATTGATTATGTTGCAAAGATCACTGATGTTTGTCTATATGCCCTGCTGTTAGTATCTTTTTAAATTTTGACAAATTTGAAAGTCATCTTGTAAAAATGATTCGACATAGGGGCAAAACTGTTCTTTTCTCTTGAATCCTATGCGCATATTGCTGTCCTTTGTTTTTCCCAGTGACAATACTCCAGGTTACATATTAACTATGAGTAGCGTGAGCAACAGTCTTTTCTGTACAAGAAAGCTACACTAGGATGAACTAGTAAACTGCACCTTTTCCCAGTTTACATATAAGTGCTGAACAAACCTTGTTTACTAACATAATGTTCCAACCATATGCAGAATCTAGGAATAGAAGAGGAAGTTTATCCCTTAATAGGATTAAGAGGAATGAGAATTTGAACAGACCATCATGCAGTTTTGGCAGTGATGAAGATAATGCACTGCGAGCCCATGAAGTGAATGCTACAAGTCATGGTTCCAGTATGTGTCTTATATATTTTTACTTACCATTTTTTTTTGGGAACATATTCTATGGAAACCACTTCTCGAGATACACTATGTTTATCTGATTTTGTTTTGCTTTACTAGCTGATCTGACAAAGTTTTTTCTTAATATCTTGGACAGATCTAGTGGACGGCTTAGCTCAGAGGCCTCATGTTGTGTTTGTGGGATCTTAAACCTGGAGCCTTGCAATCAAATGATAGAGTGCAGCAAGTGCTATATCAAAGTTTGTCAAACTGCTTCTTGCCTGTGCCTAGTACTACTGCATATTTACAGAGGCCTGTATTTTGTATAGGTGCATCAAGGTTGCTATGGTGTTCTAAAAGTTCCGAGAGGACAATGGTTCTGTAGACCCTGCAAGGCTAATACTCGGAACGCAGTAAGAAGATTCATTTTCGAAAAACTATTGCGTTAGTATGTCACATAATAGATAATCACATGTGTCCTTGTGTTTACCAAGCTTAATAGAACGTTTATGCAAGCTCAAGGGTGATTTCGCAGATTCATCTTCTCATAATTAATTAATTTCCTTGCAAGTTATTGAACTGCTTGACCATAAAAATTCCTTCGCTTCTTCAAAGCGTGAGATATCCTTTGCTTTAAGTACTGGTTAAAAAAACTACTCCCTCTGTCCCAAAATAGCTGTCACTTCAGGATTCAAAATTTGTCCCACAAAGGTTGTCACTGTCGCTTACCAATACAAATCTCTCTCTCATTTCCTGTGCACTCTGCTTTTCCAATTCCCATGCCCAGCTCCTAAAACGATACCTATTTTGGGACAGAGGGAGTATCTTCCAATTTTGCTGTCCTCAGGAAATTTAGCCATGAAAGTCCACGATTTAACTGGTCTAGGAAAATTGGGGAGTTTGTTTTTTGTAAGGCTATAATCTTTTTTGTAAAAAAAAATTCAGACTCGACGTGAAAAGGAGCTGTTTCATGCATGGATTTTTTTAGATAAGGGAAACTGTTCCCGGCCTTGACCTCGTGAGAGGCTAGAGCCAATGTTTCCTGCATAGAAACTGATACTTTACTATTTTTTTTAATATAAGGGGAGTGCATACCATTTGTTACACCATTGCCAAAGTTTTTTCTAGGTATACCAGCTTTATTTGGGTTTAACGGTATGCCTGACTTGTCTCTGCTCTGGACCTAAACCACCTTAACTGAAACTTTGCAAGTGTTTCTAGCTTCGGGGTGCTAGTGGTACGCTGCTGATATAGTCGCTGTACAAACTTATAGAATAATATCCGCTCATGATAGAAACTAGCTTGCTTCTTCTAAATCAAAAAGATCGTCTGTTCCACGGCACAAAAAGGTTGTATGTACTACTGGTCCCTTCTACTCACCCTAATTTCCTTTTTCAGGTTTGTGTGTTGTGTGGTTATGGAGGTGGAGCTATGACAAGGGCACTGAAACACAAGAAAATTCTGAAAATTTTGCTCAAATGTTTGACAATGCCAACAGGAGCAAAAAGATATATTGATTCATTTGAAAATATGAGCAGTGAGTGTACAAGTGAGTATTTACATAGGGAATGTGTCTGGCATAATTTATTTTATGCTTCCAGATCTACAAGCTTTGAACTTTGTGTCTGCAATAGGCCTACGAAATTTAACAGATAATGCACATGGGGACAACATTATCAGTACGGAGGACATTACTAGCAATTCTTGGACCTCTTTGAATCATGATTCCTGCTTACTTGGACGACAAACAACGCAGTGGGTTCATGTGGTCTGTGGACTGTGGACACCTGGCACAGAATGCCCAAATGCCACCACAATGAGTGCTTTTGATGTATCGGGTGCCTCAACTGCCAAGAGAAATACCGTGAGTCCGTACATGCATATTCATATAGTGATTTATTTATTGGACTGATCCTTCTGCACTTGCAAGTGTAAAGCATATCCAGTGCCACGTGCTGCCCGTGGCCATAGATGTTCTCTTATCTTTAGTATGAAGTTTTCCAGTTGTACTTACAATTCTAGGTTTTATCATCTTTAATGAAATTCGTCTTGGCCTTGACTTTTGCAATTCTTTTTTTTGGTTATCAGGCATGCTCCCTGTGTAGCAGAACTGGGGGCTCATTTATCAAGTGCCGAGATGTAAAATGTTCAGCGCTGTTTCATCCTTGGTGTGGGCATCAGAGGGTATGCTATCTGCATATATAATAAGATTTGTTCTATGGGCAGCCCTTGTTTGTGCTCAATACATTTACTTACTGCATACTTATTATTTTCTTCGAGTACTTAAGGAAAAATGGGGTAATCTTTTACTCCCTCTTTCTTCAAATTTTTGTCTTTAGGGCGAGAACTTTAGTTGAAAACTGAACTAGAATCGTTGTCCTAACGACAACAATTTGAAGACGCAGGGAATAGGTCGCTTGATTCCTTTAGGATGATATAAGTCATGTCTTGCATTCCATTAGTAATAAGAAAAGTCTCTTTTGTTTCGTTGTCGTTCTATTTTTTTCTATTTGGGTGTGAAACCATAATTTGTTCTTTTTTACATATCTTGAATTTCATGCTTCCCAAGAAAATAAAAGAGAAAAACTCTGGATAAATGGTTGCATTTGATTTTATATTGGTGCAACTTATAATATCCATATTCATGTGCGCTTGTCTTATAATTTCCGTCTTCATGTGCTTGTGATATCTGAACAGGGTTTGTTGCAAAGTGAGCCTGAAGGTGAGCACAATGAAAATGTTGGCTTTTATGGGAGATGCCTGGATCATGCTATCGATTTATCTCATCATGTTAATACTAAGAAGGAATGTTTGAGAAGCAACGACTGGACATGTGCACGTACAGAGGTAGTACTTTTTTTGAACCTTTGTACTGCCTCAAAATAAAAGATCTGCATCAACAATTGTAATTTGAAACAGGGGTTTAAAGGTCGAAAGGGAGAAGGTGCTAACCACAAGACATCTGAAGCATATTGTGGTGAGTTCAGTGTCTCCCAAGAACAGAAAAATGCTTGGTTACATATAAATGGATCGAAGTCATGTGGAAGAGGACAGGTATCCTCTTTCTGTAATCTGCCATTATAATGCAGTTTGTCATCTTAACATGCTATAGTGAGGCATAATAGTTTGCATACAGAAGAAGCTATGGTGACAAAGTCCTATCTATTCTTGTTCTTATTTTTCATTTCAGATGGAATATACTCACTGCAAACAGTTAAAAGGACAGAAGCATTTGGTAGTGTATAAATCGGGCATACATGGACTTGGTCTCTACACATCAGTGTTTATTTCACGTGGCTCGAAGGTAATTCATCAGTTCTGTTTTTCTTTTGTTTGTGTATAATGATAGAGGAATCTAGCATGTAAGGTCATTTGAAGTTTTGTATATCAAAATGTCTCAGGTTGTAGAGTATGTGGGTGAAATTGTTGGGCAGCGGGTCGCTGACAAAAGAGAGATCGAATACCAGTCTGGGAAAAGACAACAGTATAAGAGTGCCTGTTATTTCTTCAAAATTGACAGAGAGCATATTATTGATGCCACCCGCAAGGGTGGGATTGCAAGATTCGTTAACCATTCATGCCAGGTAATAATTTGTGCTTGGCTATATCTTCAAGCTTTTCAGATTATTCTGGGAATTCAACCTGTGTTCCAAACAGGGCCCTTATCTGGTTTAGTATTTTTAATGTATGCTTTATGTTCATTCTATTCTTTTCATCTTTGTTGGATCAGCCAAACTGTGTTGCGAAAATAATCTCAGTCAGGAATGAAAAGAAGGTACTCCCTTCGTTATGTTCATATATTTTCCCAAATTTATATTTCTGCATTACAAATGTTAGAGCAAATGCAATGCAACAGCTTTATTAGAAAGCTGAAAGAGGCCATGCAGCAGTTCTAAAATAAAACTAGTGCATACACGATAGCAGCTTCATAAGACAAGCAAAAGCGCTAGCTAGCTACTTTCCTTCGGTATCACTGAAAATATTAGAGCAAATATGACACTTTAGCTACAAGCCATTTGTATTAAAACAGAATGAAATTTGTCGAGAGTTTATGTTGACTAAGAAGTTACATACTGCAGAATTTCCAGCAAGTACCAATGTACTAAAATTTGGCTATTCTATTGCTATGTCCAGGTAGTGTTCTTCGCAGAACGCCATATCAACCCAGGGGAGGAAATAACTTACGATTATCACTTCAACCGAGAAGATGAAGGCCAGAGGATTCCTTGCTTCTGTAGATCAAGATACTGCAGGCGGTATCTCAACTAGTTAGCGTTGTGTCATCCTGTTGTGTAACCTGTCTATATAACCTTTTATCACTCATTCTTGCATTTGTAGATCAAGATACTTCAGGCGGTATCGCAATTAGTTAGCAGCACGACATCCTGTTATGTAACCTATCTATATAACCTTCTTTTCTTAAACTTTAGGATTGCTGAACTGGCATATCATGTTTGAGAAAACAGTAAATTGCCTGTTGTGTATAAACTGCAGTGATTCCATTCTCCCTCTTGTAATCCATTTTGACGGTACGGGCAACCTTTTTTTTTTTTGGACTCGGCTTTCATATGTATGAAGAGTAACCGATTAATCAAGGAAATGCAAGTTCCCATCAATGCAACTTGTTACGGCATACAATCTCACAATCGCACGTACAATACCAGTAACCAGAAACTAAATGAAATGATACATATACTCATGCTGAAGGATCGAGCCAGCAACCCAGCATTCACTTGTATGATTGCATCGGTTGAAGTTTGAATTCAGAAATGGATTCTTCTCATCATAGAAAGGGTTAATACAAAAGCTGGCGAGTCTCTCCTTAACTTTCTTTCCCTTCAAAGCTGAGTCTGATGCTGAGATAAGGCCCGGGTTTAAGTTCTCATCTAGGTCGATGACCTCAAATTCGCCCAGCCTCCGCTGCCAGCAATGTCCTACTGCTCCTCTATCTCGACATGTTCAACTATTTTCTTGGGATTGGGGTAGTTCTGCTAGAGTGATTTAATAGATTTGTGATACAAATAGGAGATGAAACTGTGTTACAGTAGAAAGAATATTTGCGGGTCATGCATCTATTTTATGTTCACAACTAAGGTTCATGTACATACATAATTTGCAACCTCTGCAAAATAAATTTGACTGCAAAGATTCCAAACAGGACCTATAGCTGTTCTGCAAGACGAGGTTCTAGCTGAAGCGATGTAAAATTTCAACTTGGTGTTAACTTATTGCTATGCGTATTCATCATACAACTTGCCAGCTTCATTACATGTCTCACGTACATTGCACTTCGTCCAGAGTGGTAATCTGGTGCAATTGTTCGTCTGCCTACCACAAGAGAACTACATCAAATCTGCAAGCTACAATGCCCTCAGATCAATGTGAAGAGGCCAAAAGCAGAAAAATAAAGACCAAACACCTCTGCGCTGTCACTTCTTCTGCTTCTTCCCTGGCTTCAACTTGATAACTTCATCAATGTATAGTATGCCCTTCCCCTTGTACACTTCTGGAGGCTTGCAGCTTCGAACGGCACCCGCGAAATTGTGGACTCGGTCCTTGTCGATGCCGGTGCAGCATATTATGTTGGGTTTGAAGCAGAAGACACGGACAGCAGGTGGAGCGGTGAACTGCACCTCGTGGCTGTAGCCCAGTTTCAGAAACAACTCACGGCCTTGGGACTCTGACCTTGCTTTGAAACCGACCCCAACAAGCTTCAGAAACCGGAAAAACTTGGCTTCCATAGGTGATGGAAGAAGGATTCAGTATTTGGTGCCTGGTTACAACAAATAAAAAGGAGAACAGAAGTTCATCATCACTCATCAATCAATTGATGAATATATATGTTGCCAGTGTTGAGCCAATTGCAGTAAGATAAAGAGGATATTCATTAATCAATTGTTTAGAAAGCACCGCAAAAATAAATCTCGAAGCAAAATAGCCTATACTCTTCATTCCATTTAGGTTGAAAGCTCCATAATTCTTAATCATAACAGTTGTAATCACAATCCACAAGGCAGAGTACCATTACTTGCAGTTACAGAGCAATCCAATTTTCTCATTAAATCATCCCAGGTGCAAAGGAATGGTAGATCGAACAAGAAAGGGAGGGGTAAACATACAATTTTATCGCAACTAACATGTCACAAATAAATAAGAATTACAGTGAATTCCAAGTTTATACAGAGAAGCAGTAATCTGGTAACAGAATAGTATCTCTTCAAAGGCTCTGCGGGTGATGTGCTAAACACCAACCAACAGGTTACTTAAATTACCAAATGTGAGAAAATAGTTGTCATCTAGGCACGCAGGTTACTGAGCTTCCAGGTCACACTGCAGGGGCATTGCTATTGCTACTACTTTGTACATAGCGTTTCTCCATTTCTCACCCCACAAAGATGACCGACAGATCACCGATTTGAGTCCAGTCCCCGCCCCCGACAACGCGCAGGAATCGTTTACATCCAGCCTAAATCTCAACTAAAAAGAGAAGGAAGATAGAGGTCTAGAGGACTGGGGAGGAGAGCTCAGCTCTCACCTTCCGTCGAAGCTGAAATAGGAGGGTTCTGGCGGCGCGTGCTGCCGTGCGCTGGCCGCGCAAGACCGAGCAGCTGCTATGCCCGGCTCCGCCGTCCTTGCTGCGCCGCTCCTAGGATCTGAGTTTGTGCGGCGGCGGGGTAGGGTAGGAGAGAGAGCTAGCTGTTCGCCTCCGCCCGTCGTCCGCCCCGTGCAAGTCGGGAGTCGGGACGCTCAGTCAATCGCGGTCCAGCAAGGCCCAGAACGGCCCAACAACACGACAAGTGGGCTAATGGGGGCATCAGCCCTATTAGAAACGCCTCAAAAAGAAAAGAAATTTTGCTATTGTGAAAGGGGTCTTAGCCTAGTGGTTAAGGCTTCCGAGTAACACCTCTCAGGTCCTGGGTTCGACTCCCCGTGGGAGCGAATTTTCAAGGATTTAACGGCATTTGTGCTTTCAGTGGTAGGCGACGCTCCGTCGACAGCGAGGCGCCAGTTGGTGACTTACTCATAGGGGTGGTTTGCGTACGTGTGTTCATAGGGGTGAGTGTGCGTGCGTTGTGAGTGTCTTAGTTGTACTGTGTAATCTCAAAAAAAAAAAGAAATTTTGCTATGTTTATTTTTTAAAAAATTATACTTGTGCATTATAAATTTAGGAAAACCGCAATGCATCAGCTTGATTAGAAATCTATGAAGTTTCGTGCAGAAGTTCCAAATTTAAATAGCACATGATCGGGATAGCAGCTTTATTAGAAAAGGAACAGCGACAGCTACTTTCCTTTGGTACCACTGAAAATATTAGTGCAAATATAATAGTTTAGCTACAAGCCTTTTTTATTAAAATGGAATCAAATTTGTCAAGAGCTTAAGTTGATTAAGAAGTTACACACTGCAGGTAGTGGTCTTCCCAGAACGCCATACCAACCCAGAGAGAAGGAACTAACTTACGCATTTCATTGCTTTTGTAGATCAAGGTACTGCAGGCCTATCTCAACTAGTTAGCTGTATTTGAGAATCCGATGGTTCGCAACTAGCACACTGAATCCATTTTTCACAGATAGGGTCACAGGGGATTTTTTTTTTTTTTACTCGGCATTCATATGTATCAAGAGTATATAAATGATTAATCAAGGGAAATGCGAGCTCCCATCAATACAACTTACAGCATAAACCTGGTCCAATATAACAATTGAACCGTAAGCAGAATACAAATCAAATCGATACATCCACACACGAAAAGATCAGACCAGAATTCACTTTATGATTGCATTAGTTGTAGTTTGGATTCAAAAAAGGATTCTTCTCGTCATAGAAGGGGTTTGTGAAACTACTGGTGAGGCTCTCATTAATCTTCCCCTTCACTGCCGAGTCTGACTGGGGCTGAGAGAAGGTCCTGGGGTTGAAGTTCTCATCAAGGTCGATGTCCTCAAATGTAGCCCAGCCCTCGCTGTCGGTGATATCCCTCTTCTTCTCCATCTCCTCGACGTGCTCCTTGAATTCTTTCTTCGCAGCGGTGATCACGCCTTCCCCGTGCTGATCACACCATGCCCTGCAAAACCAGTGCCGTCGTCTGAGAAATGCGGAAAATCATGTGACTGATCTGAATGGTGGGTGTCAAGTAATGTGTGCGTACTTTGGGAAGAAGGTCTTGAGGTCGGACTGTCCACCGGAAGCTTTGTTGAGATGGCCTCGATCTGCTGATCCCTACAAGGCAAGGTATCATGTTAGAACACTGAAAACAGGTGATCATGATTGAAAATGTTGTGTTCACCGAAAACAGATCGATTTACTACCATCTTAGAACACTTAAACCAGGTGAACATGGTTTGAAAATGTTGTCTTTCACCGAGAATAGATCGATTTACTACTTACGAGAAGTTCAAGTTACGGTTTGTAGATGACAGCTCAGCCTGAATCCTTGAGAGCTCCTTCTTTGTGTTCTCCACCAGAACCTTCACAGAAACAAACTCTCAATTGCGGCATCGACAATCTGATTAAAATATAGCCTACTATGTCTAACATCATCATACTTGCTGTACAAAATCTAGCTCATTGCCATTCCTCTTGAAATTTACATAAACAAGATGAGAAAGAGTAACGAATCCAGGAAATCACAGTACCTTATCATGCAACAGCTCTGAAACAGAGTCATCACCCGTTACCGAATGCAGCTTTGTCTTGGCCCTCTTCGCGTCCGGGCCAGAGGCGGCCATGGGACTGGCCTCAAGGCGGCACTCGCTGTGCGAAGACCGATGCGGCGCAGCCGGGGTGGGCTCCACGGCTTCCTCGTTGCCGGCACCACAACCTGATGTCTTCTTCCATTTCTTGAGGCCATCGAAGCCCCAAGAGCTCTTCTTCTTGCCCTTCGCCGTATCCTTGTCATCAACCCCTTCCTCCACAACGGGATCCTTGTTCTCGCTGCCATTGCCGCCGCTCTGGAACATGGCCGCCAGATGCCTCCTCTTCCCCTTCTCGGGCTTCCCGGAGGGAGCAGCCTCCGATGGCGAGCTCTCGGCCATGAGGACCGAGGCATTCTTGGCGTTGTTCTGGTCCACTGGGGCCAACGGCGGCCTCGACGCGCTGTTTGCGTCCTGGTCCTTCTTGGATCTGCTCTTCCACGGCGTGATGAAGGCCTTGTGCTTGGGCTTGTCGGTGACCGCGGCGGAGGGAGGCGGATCCCGGAGATCGATCTCCGACCACTCCTCGGCCGAGACCTCCGCGTCGGGGCAGTCAACGACGACGCCGAGCGCGGCGAGGCGCTGCGTGAGCGGCGCCTTGGATGCGTTGTACTCGGCCGCGGAGATGCACTTGGCGTAGAGCAGCTCCTGGAGGAAGAGGAGCTTGTCGCGGAGGACGGCGGGCGGGTCGGGGTGCTTGGGCGGCGGCGCGACGAGCGCGGCGAGCATGGTGGCGCGGAAGGCGGCGACGTCGGAGGCCGGGACGATGCCCTCGCGGTGCAGCCCGGAGAGGTGGAGGATGCGGTGGAAGGACTCCTGCTGCCACTTGAGCTGCTCGGCGTGGCGGCGCGCGGCGGCCTGGTCGGCGGTGAGGCGGCGGCCGCCGCGGAAGGGGAAGGGCAGGATGGACTTGCACAGCGACGCGATGGTGTCCTGCAGGCCCGAGTAGTAGGTCGGCGTGTACGTGTACCCCATCGCCGCGGAGCTCGCGCCGCCTGTCCTGGCCTGCTGCTGCGCTGCACTTGGAGGTGATCTCGCGAGAGGTGAGCTGAGAGGAGCGTCGGAATTAGAGATGGGCAGAGAGAGAGTGTGATTTGGTGAGAGAGGGTCTCTCAGATTTTGTTTGGTTTCTGGCCCCAACGGTTGGGGTGGAACTAGCCGTTGAGGGGGAGGGTTGAATCTGCAGGTGGGCCCCGTTCGCAGCGAGGCTTTCCTGCCCCACCTACCTGGCAGGTTCCTTGCATTTGCATATGTGACTGTTGAATGGAGGTATGTGGATCGATCCGTTCATGTGACGCAGCTCGATCTGGGTCGTCACGATCGGCAGGCCCTACCTGACACCAGACACTCGGAAGAGGAAGACTATAGAGCTCTCATGTAGTAACTCCTTGTCAATTCAAAATGAAAACATCTCCCAGAAAAAAAAAAATCAAAATCAAAAGATTTTTTACGGAGAAAAATGAACAGGTCAAATCTTTATTGCCCAGCAGCAGGATATTCAGATAATCTGGTACGATCTCAGTGATTTCTCAGGGGAATAGCAGTTTCCACGAGCACTGAGCTACTACTACCTTGCAAACCAACACTGAAACTGCTTCAGCAGATAGTAAGAATTACGGCAATGTCATACAACAAGGCAGTGGTAAGGTAGATAATCCACAGGGAATGTAGGAGACCATCTCTTAAAAACAGTTGCAGGAACCTGTTCATCCCCATTTCCAGGAGTAACGTGATATGTCAGCAGGGGTGCCTGCAAATGGAAAGAGAGGTTCTGAAGGGGCTCAAATAAAAGATAGACTCAAATAAATGACTGATTCCAAGTAGAAGCAGATGATCGTTCAGTCATATCGAATTCCTGACCTCAATTCGAGAGATGAAATTGATTTTTTTCCCAAAAAAGAGGCAACATTGAAACATGTTGTGGACTTCTGGTTGTGGTTAACATGTTGGCTACAAACGTTTAGCCATGGTAAGGGGTTACACCGTCTTACATTCCTGTTGACTGCATGCACACACCATTTTATTTTCAGAAGCTACATTTGAGTTTTCAGGTCAGAATTCATTTCCTTCGGAGTACAGTCACGAGCTTCCAGGTCAGAATCACTTTAAAAGAGTAAACTCGAGTTTCCAGATCAGAATCTAACTGTATCAACAAAGGTATTGGCTTCCTAGTTCACTTCTCTTTACTCCCTATTACTAACAGGGCGGGAAGATAAGGCGATATATTCGGCCTTCAGATCTCAACATTTCAAGTGACCGTCAAACAACAGTATTCAAGAAGTACTAGAATAGCATTGCTTATCATCATCTCCCCATCTAGGCTACTTGGGGACCGTATCGCTGATACCCAACCAACAACACTATCAATTTGAAAATTCCTTAGCTGGACTGTTACCGAGCATGGTCAGTTTATAAGTCATGACATTTTCTGACAGTGTTGTCTTCGAAATTATTTTAAGCCATTTGCTCAACGACCAAAAGATAAATAAAGATGAACTACTTGCTGCGCGCGCACCTTATCCTACTTTTCGATGAATGATTCAATTGTCTTCAACCACCGGAACAGCTCCATCTTCTCCTTGTTTGCCATGTACTCGTGCAGGAACCCGGCGAGCTCTTCGTCCACCTCCCTCTCCTTCAAGAACTTGATCACAGCCTCCCTCTCCGCAGCCTCCAGCTTCCTGCGAATCAACAACCACACAAACTTCGCAAACCACAAAACCGAACAACCGAACCACAAACCGACGCACCGCACAATAACACGTACACGAAATCGCGTCCACTGCTGCTGAAGCCGCCACTCTCCCTCAGCGTGAGCACGTGGCCGACGGCGAGTTCGCCGGGCCAGGCGGAGCAGATGAAGCCGAGGACGCGGTCGCCCCGGGCGACCTCGACGATGAGGCTGAGGTGGAGGCGCGGCCCGAGCTCGAGCGACTCGACGCGCTGGAAGAGGGGCGCGTCCTCGGGCGGCGGCTCCGCGGCGCCGTCGAACATGGTGGCCTCGACCTTGACCTCCTCGGCGGCGGCCCCGGCGCGCGCGGCGCGGAGGCGCATCCACTGCTCCCCCGGGCGGTCCTCCACGGCGAACGACTTGAAGCTGCTCGGCGGCTGCACAAGGTAGAGAATGGGTGAGAACCTTGCCGCGGAAGCGGGAATGAACTATGAGCAGGAAAGGCGATAGTTAAGAGTACCGGGTAGGGAGGGCGGCGCTCAGCGATGTAGGAGATCTCGGAGCGCAGGAGGCGGAGGAGGCGCTCGTCGAGGGGGGATCGAAGCGGCACAACGGCGGTGGAGGAGGCAAAGGCGGCGGTGAATCGGGGGGTTGTGTGCGCGGCGGCGGCGCAGAGGGAGAGCGCGCGGCGGAGGAGCGCGCGCGCCATGTGTTCGACGCTTTGCCAGAGCAGAGGGCTGTGCTCACTGTAAGACTGACTCCAACAGCCGGAACGCAAAAAGGAGACGCATTGCATGGTTTGCCTCACGCACAGGCGCACCCGACGGCACCTAAAACTTGTCTTCTCCAACAGCCAAGGCAAGCAACGAAGGCAAACGCAAACCTGCTCGCCGGCGCCACGTCCCGCTCGCCTGCTCGCCCGCGCGGCGTCCCGCTCTCCTGTTCGCCCGCCGCGCCAGCCTCGTCCTCCTCTCCCACCCAACCTCCCGCTCCGCCACCCCCAGCCCCCGCAGCCGCGCTCGCGCAGCCACGCCCCGCACTCGCGGTCGCGTAGCTCGACTTAGCCAGTGCATGCCCGGCCGCGCGCGGCTCGCCTCCGCCGCGCCCAGGCCCCGCACCGCCTCCACGCGCTGCGCCCGGCCCGCGCCACCTCCGCGCGCTGCGCCGCGCGTGGCTCGTCTCCGCCGCGCCCCGGCCCCGTGCCGCCTCCGCGCGCCGCGCCGCCTGCCCTTCCCCTGCCGCTTCCTCAATTTTCTTTTTTCTGTCTTTTCAAAACCGTATCAGCAAAATCCAAAAATTCGTGACATATGCCAACAATTTGACAAATTGATCACACATTTGGCTTCTGAATCTCCCGAAGATCCATTTTATGGTCACGCGAACTTATTCCTGCGGGGCCTGTGCGCCGCCGCCGCTCGCCCTAGCGCCGCTCGCCCTACGCGCCGCCGACCGTTCTACGGCGAGTTCCTGCGCGCGGCCAGGCGTGTGGATGCTGCATCTGCTCTCGTCAAGCTCAGCGCCCGACGAGCTGGAAGGCGCTGGCCACGGCTTCGTTGTCGCCTCCGTCGTCCTCCGCGCCGGCGAAGCGGCCGCGGGCAGGCAGGCGCAGCAGGCGGTGCCGGCGTGCTCGGTGGAGGGTGCGCAGGCCCCGCGGGGCGGCACGGCGCTGGTGCAGGGCGCGCGACGACGGCGACGACGCCGGCCGCTTCCCACGCTCACCTCCCGGCGCGCGGTGAAATGCATTCGAGAGAGAGGGTACTCATCTTTGCGCCCCCCTTCCCTCGAACGCAGTTGCGTGCGGTGTTTGCATCCGGTTGGAGGAGGTTTCGGTGACGCACAGTGATCCGCAAGAGCCATAGATGCGTTTGCCTCTCCCTTTGCCTCGGCTGTTGGAGTCAGTCTAACGTGCTCGGGGGCACGTCGTGGTTGGGCCAGTTCAGTGCTATCTGTGCTTTTGCGGCCTAGCCCACTACGCAACGGACTGAAAATTGAGGTATGCATGTGTTTGCGGCCTAGCCCACTCGAATGCACTCTCAGTTTTTATAGCTGAAATCCGTTCTGTGAGGGACATAGGCTTTAACCGCCGCCATCGATCAGTGCATCAAGCTCCCTATATAGGTAGAAATATTTTCCATACATGATTGATCTTTGAAATGAATATTATGTAAACACGTCAATGGGTTGAAGTTTTCGAACTCTTCTTTTTTTTTTCGAACTCGTCTTTGTGCGCGACGTTGGAATGCTTTCATCACTTGATAAAATAAATAGCTCATTTTATCTAGCTAGAGAAAGGTACCACTAGATGATTATTAAATCCTAATTTCTCTATCCACTTCTCTCAATCACCCTTGATGTGACCTTCCACCCTAGCTAATCACACTGCAGGACGGCCATCGATCGGAGGAGATGAATGAAAAAAAAAATAGTGAGCAGAACATTAGATCAGTTCCAATCATACTTATAATAATAGTACATGATAATGCACTCAACGACGATGCAAACACGAAATTTCTTTTAGGCCAGTAGCAATACAACATGATGACTACACAAGGACACACACAGTACAAATTAAAAGTAAATCGAAGTATTGCTTAATTACACAGATATAAATATAACAACGCAGATTCCACACAAAAGCTTGTATGGTCCCAATATAACAGGGCGGAGGCGGACGATAAGGTCGGAATTTTTCCTCACAATTTACATATAGAACAAGTCTTTATTACCAGTTTACCTCACATGCATGCGAACATCAAATGGAAATGGCGAGGGAAGCGACGACTGTCGTCCGGAACTGCGGCGTCGTTGCCGTCGGGGGGAGCGGCCGGCCTAGAAACGACGCATCTCTGCCATCCTCGCCTGTAAGACCAGGATAGCGGCGAGGAATGTGACTACCAGGATGATAAGAGAGATCGTGGACGCGCCGTCCGAGTCCGACGACGGGCAGGAGGTGATGAGAGCACACCAGGCGAGCGCTGCTAATGCAAACGGGCGGGCAAGCCTGAGATCCATGTGTTTTGTGTTGCTTTTGCCGTGCGCACCTGGCAAATATATAGGCATCTGAGTATATGTTAGCGCGTGGTCCAACTCTTTGATGTATAATTTTTAAGCCCCTACAGAGTTTCTTTTTTTAGATAACTCTTTGATGTATAAACCCCTCAGACGGTTTTGATGTGGCCTTACCAGGTGGCGAATACGTGGCCAATTGATCAGTGGGTCCTAGTTAAAACTGAAAGGAAAAAGAGTGAAAATATTGGGATTATTCAAATTATGCTTTTTCCTCTATAACTGTATTATAGTTGAACATTATTAAATTTCCTAGATAACATATTTTAATTAGGTCTAAAATCTTGCATTGAATCATCGAATGTATCCATTACTACCATAATAAACCCCTAAACTAGTCTCAGATGTGGTCATGCCATGGTGGCGTTTACGTGGCCGATTGTGAGACCGTATCCACAAAATAGACCTTGACAAGTGAGTCTCTTAGTCAAAATTAACAGGAAAAAGAATGAAAACATTTGGATTATTCAAAATTTGCCATTTGCTACAGTTTGGATTCGATATTATAAAAATTTCTTCTCAAATTATAAAATCATGTATTGAATCCACTAGACTATTCAGTTGTATCAAATAAACCCCTGATAAAATGGTTTTCGATGTCGTCTTGTCATCGTGCCACAAGGCTTGAGGGCATGTAAATTGGTTCAGACGCCCGTTGTCTGGAAGGCACATCCAAATCATTCATAGATGGCTTAAAAACAACTCACACAATGCAGCGTCTGAAAGAGGTTTTCTAAAAGAATCAAGTATGCAAATTTACAGACAACAAAAACCTCATCTACAATGGTTTAGACGACAACGAGCGATCTGTGAGACAACATGTGAGCGTCTAGTAATTTCTAGACATCATTCTTCTCTCTCCTCTTTCTCTCTCATCCACATCACTCAAAATCCATGTGTAACCTCTCCTAGATGGCTGATGTTATCCCATTATACATGCCCTGATGAATCGACCAGGCCACGGGGCGAGGTGGCGCAAGGCACTGCTGATGGCCAAGCGTAATATCGCGCATGAACCAGTCCGGGTGGGGTTGTGGTAGGTGATGACTCTTTGTACGAGGTGTATGTTGCATGAGTTCTGTGAAAATTGGCTAAGGATAAATTAGTGTACAGATGACAGATATTTCATAAATGAATGTACATATCGGTATGCTCAGTAATTATTCATCAATTTCTATGGTCAAAAGTGGTGATAGAACATTAAAATCGTTTCAAGATGCTTCTTAGTTGTGAATTCTTGTTCTGTATCACGCATATTTGTTAATTAGAACAAGGTTTTTAAAAAGTTCATGGCCTAATAGGCTGATACATCGCGGCCAAAAGAAAATATTTATTGCCACAGGAATGAAATCGTGGCAATAACAATAACAATTTGCCACGCAAATTATTGATATCATAACACTTTAGAATTCTGGCGGTTGTGCCTGCTTAATGCTACGGTTAGTTTTTTCGTTGCAACAGAAAAAATCTTATTGCAACGAATATTTTTTCCCAGTGCCCAGCAATCTCTTGCAACGAAAATAAATTTTATCAAAACGATATTGGTGGCAATATGGGTGACATGCTGCCACGATATTCCAACTTGTTGCAACATATCTCATATCTTTTGCAACAAATTACACACAGTTGCGATAGATACCGTGGCACAATCCTTATTTTCTTTGGTGAATGGTTATGATTCCTCAAAGTATTCCTTAACTAATGTGCAAGGTGAAGCTAGCACAGAAAATATTGGGACTCTTCAATTTTCTTCCTTTTCCTATAATTTGGATATTTTAGTTCAACATTATAAAATTTGAATTTCAACACAAAAGACCAGTATTGGAATCTTAATTGTATTCCAGCTTTGATTTCAAATTTGTAAGCATAAGAAATTGTTACATATTTAAATGTTATAAAATTTGAATTTTTTTGGCTCAATTAACAGTCCTTTCCTAACTCAATGCCACATCATCGGCCACGTGGTCGCCAGAGCAGCAAAAACCACTTCATGGGGGGTCATTTTGTAGGTATTGAATAAGCTAGGGGGTTTGATACATGGTTTCATACGTCAATTGGAGTTGTCCAGAAAAACCTCAACAGTTCATGGGTTAAGTAGACTTATTTACATTTTTAATGATTGCCATTTGACTGTGTTTTGGTAGTATCCGACGTTCGTTTTCGAAGGAGCTTAGCATCTCGGTGTACACGAGAATTAATGCGCCTCGTCGAGTCAGCTGGTATACTTTGTTAAGTTCGCTAAGGCATGCTGATTTGTCCAAGAAAAAACGGATGCTGAGGGAAAAGACAATAGGGGTAGTTGTATTCTAGGCACAAGATATCTCTCTCTGGCCGTGTATACTATTTTTTTTTAGATTACACAGTACAACTCAGAAACTCACAACGCACGCACACTCACCCTTATGAACACACGTACGCAAATCCTACCTCTTGAGCATCTTCGAAGATGAGCCGGCAAATCCAGAGAATACGAAGTCACCACTGGCGCTCGCTGTCGACGGGAGCGTCGGCCTAACACTGAAAGACAATGCCCTCCCTGTTAAATCCTTGAAAATTCGCTCCACGAAGAGTCAAACTCAGGACCTGAGGGAGTGGTGTTACTCGGATGACTTAACACTAGGCCAAGACACACCTTTCCACTCGGCGTAGTACGTGTATATTGGAAACGTGATGATTTGGCGAGACTCGCCGGCCTAGCAACGGTTCGTATATTACTTGCAGTTAAGAAGCCCGTTTTGGTCCATCGCAGAAATAGGCCTGGGCCGCCTACTCTCACGTAACAAAAGGCCTCGTTCTGAAGTACGGCGGCAGCATTCTAATGGGCCAGTACACTTTTGCGAGGACCATGCATAACCGTTCCGGATGAATCCGTAACAGTTTCCTGGAAATAACAGTTGCTCCATGCCTGATGGTTCTCCAAAAAAAAAAAAGTTGCTCCCATGCCTGATTAAATTTTTTTTTTTTTGCTCCATGCCTTCCAGGATGGTCCAGAAAACGAAAATGTAGATCGTTGACTCTTCCACCGCCCGCACCACGGGGAGCGCATGGCTGACCCCTTCAACTTCGGCAACCTGTACAAAGGATGACATGCACCCGGTAGTCAGGCACCGTACGTCACGATATATGTCACTGCCGACGAGGATGTCCCTTCCTTTCCGTGCATCTTGCAACATGCTGACAGCTTCACGAGGCATTGCACCCGACTGAGCGAGATATCTTTGCATGGCCGCCACGCCGAGAAGGTTGGGTCACCCACCAAAAATAGCAGAATGATCGACGCGCCGACGCTGACGAGGGCGCCATATGGCGCCCATCCATTCTACTACTCGCGAATCATATGACCAACTGATGGAGATCGGCACATAGGGTGCCGCATGGTTTGAAGATCGGCACACTGTATGCCCGCCTACAAGAGGAGAAAAACCTCGACGAGACGGTGTTGCTACTCTTGTGTTCTGGAATGGAATGAGGCGCGGCATCGTACTTGTGCACCTTTTATAAGCATATAGTGGTTAGAGAGGAGATGATGGGAGTGCGCGCGTTGTAAACTAACCACGAGTATTTGTCCATTTCTTTCACAGCTGAGCATATAGAAACATTCTTACGCTTACTATTGGATTAAAAGCATAGTTTCTTCCGTCACACGTAACGATGGATTGTCTGGATGCACTTACCCTGCGATACAGCTCC
The DNA here is from genome assembly GCA_012490785.1 of Eragrostis nindensis. Classification (NCBI taxonomy): domain Eukaryota; kingdom Viridiplantae; phylum Streptophyta; class Magnoliopsida; order Poales; family Poaceae; genus Eragrostis; species Eragrostis nindensis. The sequence goes on along the minus strand of JAAXCT010002233.1, from coordinate 66,482 downwards.
CTGACTAATTCCGCCGGTCACGGAATTTCTTGTTTGCTTCGCCGTCGGCGCGTTTGTTTTCTTCCTGCTCCATCTCTCTACTCTTCCGAACCCAGGGTACTCGGAGAAGCCGGGACTCCCTATGCGTAGAATGTCCGGCAGGATTCATCAGATAGAACGGCCTAAGGCCCGCTAACAATCAGCCCACAGTGCACGACCGTCGCGCTACCATTGTTCTCGCCCCCCCCCCCTCCCGCTCGCTCCGTCGGCTCGGCGGCATCCCCGCCCGCGCGCTAACTAGTCTGAAAGTGACGCCCCCGCCCTTACCCCACCCATCGCCGGCACTCACCACCGCCGCCCTTCTATGTCCGGTGGAGGAAGGACAAGATTTAGGGGTACAAAACCTCTGTGCACTAAAGCATTCTCCGGCAAGACGCCCCCGCCCCGCCCTCCTCCATCGTCTTCGGTGGCTTCCCGCCGCCGGATCCGTGGCCACCGCCCTCCGCCGCGCTAATCCGGCTTCGCCGGGCTCGTCGCGGCGGGAGACGTCGCGAGTAGCTTGAGAGTTCGGTGACCGGCGGCCATGGTGTTTGGAGGTCGGAGGAGGAAGACGGTTGCCACTGCCGTTGGATGCGTGAAGGGCACGAATCGTAAAGTGTTCTATCGGAAAGATCCTATCGCGTGACCTACGTATAGATCGGCGGGAGAAGCCGCTGTAAAGTGGCGGAGCCTGGGCCAAATCTAGCACGGGCCGAAAACAAAATTGGGTTCAAATGGATTGCTGAAATTGCCATGGATTGCGCTAAATTCTACTGTAAAATGTTGCATTTTAAATCCTGAAGCCTGGCGCCGTGGTCTTCCAGCGGCTGCTGTGTCAGCGGACACAACAGGGTTGAAGTCCATGTCGAGCCCGGTCACGATGTAGAGCACCATTTCTTCATGATCGAGGGTTTTGCCTTGCCGGCGCTCGCGCGCCATCTCAGCAGCGAACGCGTCTTGCCGATTTACTCCGAGGTGGACGTGGCTCCTTTCTTTAGTGTCGTCAAGGATATCCTTGTGTTCATGAGCCACGGCTCTGGTTTGGGAGGACTACGTCTACTCCAGTGCCGCCCAAACCTGGGCCGCCGCCGTGTACGTGGAAGCCCCAGACAACACGTCACGCGACAGCGAGGAGACTAACGTAAATTTTCTTTTTGCGAGAGGAGCCTAATATATGAAACCACTTTGTTCGATAATAGTCTGTATAACTTCTAGTTTTCTGATTGTTAATTCCTTCAACACCTCTCAGGCAGGCACGCACTCTCGTTGATATGGCAACCGTTTACCGAACAATTAATTTTTTTCGTTTGTGTACTTCAAGCTACGAAACGGAGAATAGGCATGTGAACGTGCTGTGGAGACCAGCACACATGGTTACTTGAAGTACGGGGACAGCGTTGAGATTCCGTCAAGAACACCAGATGGCATCGCCTAATAATATGAAGTTTTCTGTCGGCGCCAAGTTCCGCTTCGGATCGCTCTTGTTCGTCGCCGATGGGGAAGGTGACCTCCAGTAAGCAAACCCGCCAGTTGTGCAGGAGGCACCTCTAGCGGAATTGATGGCCTTGTTACGTCTAACCAAAGAGACAGCGGAAGAAGATCACGATGCGCCGCTGCCTGGATCGCAGTGGCCGTTCGGGTTGATGAACTCGGCGGACGCTTTCCAGGAGGACGCGTGGGTATCGGGCTCTCCTTCGAGAACCCATCCGGAAGTGGAATTCGCCTCGAATCCATATTCTGGCTCTGCCCTAGAAGAACAAGTGGTCAAAGCTATCTTGGAAGGACGCTACTTTCCTGGCTTCGGTCTCGGTTTTCCTGGCCACGATGATGAATTGTGGGTCAGTGATGATTGCTCTGAGATCGGAGAGGGTTTGGAAGAAGAGGTGGATCCGTCTCGCAAGATCTGCATGGCTGGACGCGCTTCTGATGAGGTGTCTAGCAATGTGCAGACGATCGCATCTATCATGTCTCGGCTTCAGCCGTCACCCTAAGTACCATTGGCGGTTACACCCCGCAATCTGAACTCGGCGTTCGACGCCCTTCGGTTGCAGATGACGCTGGATTCCCTTCACCGGCTGGCTCTTGATGGATCTCCGATAGCTCCCTTGATCCAGCAGGTTGCAGAGCTAGCCGGGCGACTTCAGGCACCACAGCAAGACAATCAAGTCGTGGCGGCCCCGGCGCGAGCGGCTTCGAGCGTTCGTGATCGGCTTGGACCCATAAACGCCCGGAGCAACCAGGCTTCTTCGCATGGTTCTTCGTCTCACCATCGGCGGAATCAGGGGTGGCAGCTGGCGCCTTCTGATGCCCGCCACTAACTAAATCAACATCAGGCTGTGCCGGTACATCAACGCCTGGAGGAACGAGTGCAGCAGAACCATCCGGCTCGGTCCCGATCTGTGAGGCCCCTACAGAGGAACATGCAGGAGCATCCCTCCGCATGCGGAGCTCTCGGACCATACCTTCTGACGATACCGAGCCGTTGATTGGGTGAATACTTCCTGGCGCGCCTCTGTGTTGAAATCTTCCACAGCACGCTCACACGCCTCTCGTTGATATGGCAACCGTTTGCCGAACGATTTATTTTTTTCATTTGTGTACTTCAAGCTACGAAACGGAGAATAGGCATGTGAGCGTGCTGTGGAGACCAGCACACATGGTTACTTGATTATTATATTGTGGCATAATTAGTTTTTTTCTAACAGAGAAAAAAAACACAAATCAATGATACAATATCACAGGTAAGAAATAACAGCTAAATTTAACAGTTCCAGCTGCTATCTCGATATCTGAAACTTTTGACTGCCTTCACGGACATATGCATAAAGATATCCGATGGCATAATTTTCTCAAACAAAAATGTTTTTGATGCAATTAGGAGGACATTTCAGAAATATGCAGCAGGCATGACAACTTATTTAATAGAATAAAAATAATGGAAAAGAAATGTCGCGCTGCCTTTTCAGGCTTTCAGCCAAAAGTCTCACCGAGAAGATCGACTTCAAGGCATAGACTTCAAACCATGTACGACGCGAACCCCCGCACCGTGATGACCTGCAGAGCCAAGATTTGAACCCGCTCATGGGATCGTGGAACCAGATCACCGCGGCAAGGCTCGTGAGGGGCACTCCCGTGACGGCCGATCACACCATCGATCACGTACGCGGCCCCGAGGAAGACGAGGACGAGGACCCCGACGAAGACGAGCTCCGAGACCGCGAACATGAGGCCGCGTGGAGCCTAGCCTTCATCAGATTGCTAGCTTTTGCACTGTATTCGCTCTTGGAGCAGCAGCCAGTACGTGAAAAACTGAACGCGCGGGCGAGCTCGATTGTGCCAGACAAACTTGTGGTAGATGGCGGGCTCGGCTTGACAAGTGCTGCTTAATTTGTACACCAGAGCGGAACGTAGGCGGGCGTCATTGCTGAGGACAGAGCTAAAGCCGCTGATCGGGGCCGTTAGTCAGAGTAATGGGCATTAATGAAGTTGCTGACCTCTTCAAGCTTTCGTTCCGCAGCAGGTGACAATAGGGTTAAGAGCAGGGTTTATGGTTTCGGCGGCAGCGGGCGTTTCGTCAGGAGTAGAGGTGGCGGGGCCCACGGCTCTTTAATGCTTAGTGCATGACGTGAATGGATTTGATAGGCGGAGCAGTGGCAGCTGGTTATTAACATGCGGTGCGTTCGGTGCGGCCCTTTAGAGGCCTCTAAAACGGCCTGCTGCTAAACTTTAGAGGCAACGGCACCGAACGGGCCTCTAAACGTTAGAGCCTGCGGGCCTTTAGAGGCCTCTGAAATTTCGAGTGGGGAGAGGCTCTAAACCCTCTAAACTGGCGTCGGACGCGAGTGCCCTTCTCCCTCCCGCAGCCTTATCCGCTGGCGTCCGCCTCCGCTCGCCCGCATCTGCGCCGCCGCCGCCTCCGCCGAGCTGGCGCCAAGGCGCCACCGCCGCGTCCGTCTCCCAACTCCGATAGTAGGACGTCCTCTGCTGCGGCTCCAGCTGGCTGGTGCGAAGCGGCGCCGTTCGCCGCCGTCCAGCAACGGTCCGCGTCGACGCCGGATCTTGACCGCACCGGCGCCCGTGTCGCCGCCGGCGGACGACGTCAACAGCAGCTCCTCCTCCAACATGGACCGCTTCGGCGCGGGCGGCTACGGCGGAGACGGTTCCCGGGACTTCTTCTCCAACCCGGGGGATCCGTACGCGCTGTCCCAGTCGCACATGGCCGACGACGGGAGCCGCCGCCATCCCACGAACAGTGGTGGTGGCCATCTCGACATGAACCGCCTCGACCTCAACACCGAAGGCTTCCCCAACCCTGGCGGCTTCCAAGGCTTCTTCCACCCCAACCCAGATTTCGGCGGTGGCTATGGATTGGGGATCGGATCGAGTTCCGGCTACGGAGCAAGCGGAGGGCATGGTGCTGGTCCTGCTGGTCCAGGTTTTGCTGCTCCTTACGGTGCGTTTGGGTTTGGGCGTGGCGGTATGGGTGTTGCTGGTGCTGGTGGTGGTGGTGGTGTTGGTCGTCTTGGCCGCGGTGCTGCCGGTGCTGGTGGTGGTGCTGGTGGATCCGGGGTGGTGGTGGCGCTGGTGCCCGCTGTCGTCGAGGTGGTGGTGGTGATGGAGGAACTGATGCTGCTGGTGGAAGCGGTGCTGCTGCTGGTGGCCGTGGCCTTGGTGCTGGGCGTGGTGGTGGTGGCCGTCGCCGTGGACCTGCCCGCCGCCGTGGTGCCGGTCGTGGTGGTGGTGGCATCGGGGAAGATGAGGACGCCGATGAAGACAGTGGAGATGACAACGTGCGTCTCCCTACATGGACCGACCAGGTATGATGCCTACTCGGCCATCCATTTTTCTTACTCTGTTCGAACTACACTTCAATAGCTTGTCGGTTAATAGATGTCTGTATGTCGCAATGTAGCAAACTGATAGGTGTAATTGGACCAATGAACATACCGAGGTTTTGCTGGATATTCTTCTAGAGTTAAAGAACAATGGTACCTACAGAAATGGAATCATGTCCCCTAGGGGTTATCCTGTTGTTCAACTCAAATATCATGAGAAGACGAACCTGAAGCACAGTAAAGATCAGATTCGCAATAGGCTGTCCCAATTGAAAGCCCTGTATGCGACAATTGAAAGACTCCACAAAGAAACAGGTCTCGGTACAAAGAATGGGTGGCCTGATGCTCCAGCGCATTGGTGGGCAAAAGAACTCAAGGTACAAATGAAGAGTCAGCTCTGATGTTGAACTTAATTTGTTAAATTGTGCAACAGACATGTTCTCATCCTTTTTATGGTGCCACAATTGCAGGGCAAAAAAAATAAGGAGCTACATAATTTGAAGGATGGTCCTCCACCGTTCTATGAGCTGCTGGAAGAGGTGTTCCATGGTATTGCAGTGGATGGCTCAACTGCTTATTACGCTGCAGAGGACACCGAGGAAGAGGAGGAAGATGAGGCATTTGGCCTACCCATTGATTTGGACTCAAGCCCTGCGACCTCCGGCAGCCGCAAACAGGGAAGCAGTACAAATACAACCGGAGCAAGCCCCAACAAGAAAAGCAGGAGCCCGATTGTCCGATTTATCGGAGGTATCCTTCAGAAAACAGAAGAGGTCGCTGAAAAAAAATTTCATTTCATGGAGCAGCAAGCTGCACGGCAACAGGAGTACTTGGAGAGGCAGGCTCAATTACAGGTTGAGATTGAGGAGAGGAAAGCTGCAGCTAGGGCCGAGTTTCACAGAAGAAGGGAAGAAGAGCAGGCAAAGAGGGAGGAGGAGGAGACTGCTGAATTACGTCGCATGCGTCAAATTGCAATTGACGAGGGTTGGGATGAGGGCAGCACCGAGTACCTGGCCATAGCGGTATTGTGGGAAGATTTTGCCGCTAAGGAGTTGTGGTGGGGCTGCCAAACACCTGAGAAACGGCTTCAATTCATGCGCAATTACATGAGGATTAAGAAACTTGTCTAGAGTTGTAGTGCTGAGTTGTAGAATTAAGTGCACTATGAGTTGCTGCTTTCTGATCTATGTTGTATCGTGCTGTGTATACGGTTTCCCGAGCTGGTTATGTCATGTCGATTAGAGAACATTTGTCATGCCTATTTGCTCATGCTCACTGCATATTGCGCCTTCCATTATGTAAAACCTGAACCATTTGTTTGCCTCTTTCTCACTTGTTGTTTCGATCATGGTAAGGCTGACATGCCCTCTGTTGCGTTGTTGTTGCAGGGTATGCTCGCCGGCGACACGCAGGGGTGGATGGATATGATGGACGATGACGACGAAGAAATTATGGAGCAGCTTCCTTTCCTCCTCTACGGTATGTTCCATGACATGCACTACTACTCAAAGACCCCAATGGCAAGAAGTACAGAGAGTGGGCTTGACTTTGTCATGAGGATAATTGGGGATGTAAATTTGTGTCGAGTTAACTTTAGAATGAGCCCTGAATTGTTTGGTCAACTGCATACGATATTAGTTGAGCGTTATAGTCTCAAGTCTACCTCAAAGTGCTCTAGCATTGAAGCATTAGGGATGTTTCTTTGGATGGTTGCAACACCTGAACCTTTTAGGCAAGCCATGACCATATTTGGGAGGTCCCTAGATACTGTGCATCGCAATTTTCAGAAAGTCTTGAAGTGTGTTGTCCAGCTAGGAAGAGAAATAATTAAGCCGGTGGACCCCCAATCCACAAACATACACCCACGGGTACAAGAGGCTAGGTTCAAGGGACTTTTCAACAATTGCCTAGGTGCAATTGATGGTACGCATATACCCGTTACAGTTGAAACAAAAAAGATTGTTCAGTTCATGAACCGCAAGGGTTGGACCTCACAAAATGTCATGGCCGTGGTGGACTTTGACTTGAGATTCATATTTGTGCTTCCTGGATGGCCCGGATCAGTTCATGACATGAGAGTTTTCAATGATGCTTTAAACAAGGATGAGGCCGCATTTCCACATCCACCGTCGGGTATGGCAATGCAGTTCACAAATTGTTGCATAGCTTTCGGTCACAATCTTGCAACTTGGTAATCATTTAATTTTCTGTTGGTCATGCAGGAAAGTACTATCTAGTGGACTCAGGCTACGCAAACAGACCGGGATATTTGGCGCCATACAAGTCTACAAGGTATCATATTCAGGAGTACAGCCAAGGTACAGTGCCTAGAGGTATCAAAGAGACTTTCAACTATGCACATTCTTCACTTAGGAATGCAGTAGAGAGGGCTTTTGGAATTTTGAAGCAGCGGTGGAGGATTTTGAGAGGCATTCTAAGTTATCCGATCAGAACACAAAGCAAAATTATTTTTGCATGCATGGCACTTCACAATTTTCTGATTGACTACGGTTATCAAGATGAGGAAATGAACCAGGTGGAAGCAGATGAGGGATATTCTGGGGGCCATAGCAGCAACCAATCAGCTGGTGATGATGAGGATGAACTAGCTGACGAGACTGACATGAATACATTCCGTGATGAGCTCGCACATGCTCTCTACTACAACTGATAGGTAATGTCATGTGCTGCTCTTGCTCCACCTTGTTTTCGTTGACTTGTGCGTCGCTTTTCTTGACAATTGTTAAGTGTGTTGTGTTGTGGACAATGATAATTGTCGGTTGTGCTTGCTTGTCAACAATGGTCATTCTCGGTTGTACGGGATTCATGACGTGTGTTTGTTTGTGCAAAATGTGTGTCCAATGATGTATGCTATTGTGGGTTTTATGGATTGGTATGCTTAGTCATATGACATGTGTGTTCTAAATTCTGGAAATGCGGAAATGCATGAGGATTTTGCGCTATTGAGCATTGTTGCTTCTGCGGAAATGCGTGAGGAATTTGAGCTAATGACCATTGTTGCTGCTGTGGAAATGGTCATTCGGTTTTGCATGGTAATGGTCATTCGTATGCTATTGTGGATGTGTCCGGGTGGCATGGTAGGTTGTTGCATGGAAAGAAGGGCAGATATGTCATTTTGAGCTAAATATTGCTAGTTTAGAGGGTTGCAACGAACACCCCCTCTAAACTTTAGAGGGCTGCCACATGAGGGGGTTAAACTTTAGACTCTAAACTTTAGACCCCTCCCATTTCACCGAACGCACCCATGGTTTCGCCGGCAGCAGCGGGCGCGTAGATAGTCGTTCGCTCTTCTCTCTCTCCTATTTTCTCTCACTTCCCCATTGGTTTTCGCCAGCTGAAGAATGCTTATAATATTTGCTCTAAGACTATCCGCACTGGGGCCGCTATCCCCGACCTCCAGGTCGGGATAGCGGCAAAAAACGCTGCAGCGGCGCACTCTAAAGCGATCGGTAAAATACCGTGAGCTCCTACGAACGCTATTCCTAGCGGTGTGGCGATCGATCGGTAAAACACTGTAGCCGGCCGGGAGCAGGAGAGAGATAGGGAAAAAGGTGGGAGAGTGGCGGGCCCCACTGTTTCAATGAACTAAAAAATGTTATAAATCACAAACCACAAAACCAAATCAAATTCCGATTACACCATTAAATTTGTTTCAATAAATCCTTCAAAACAAGATCTCAGATGGATATATTTTGATAAATTACAAGTGGGCCCCACTGATGGTAGTTGGAGATGGTTGAATAAAATATAGATTAGTTGGTATGAGAATCTTGATGACTAGGTAGGAATATTCTGTTTTAGAGGTGGGGATAGAGGCCAACCAGTGCGGATAGTCTAAGAGTGTGTTTTTTTTTTTTTGGCCAGTCCATGTTAGACGACATCACGGAAAGAAGCTGTATCTGGGTGTAGTGACTGAAAAGAGGGGCGGGTATGCAGGCCGCAACTAGACTGATCATCCCAGAACGATGTACAAACTTATTATCGTCGCCAACGACCACTGAAGGGAGAGCTCTGTAGAAAGATCAGTCTAGTTGCGGAGAGACACAGAGAGGACAAGTTTTGTTTCACATCCTCCTACAACGACAAGGACTGTAGTGCTCCCATTGACGCTCAGGCACAAGCTCGAACAGACCATAAATTATTCCATTGAGCCGAAGGATCGATTGCTACAAAATTGTCCATGATAAACTTCGCTAATGGAGTGGAGCCGTACGTGGAGACAAAAAAGCGCTAGAACAGATCATTAATAGAATCTTGTATAAGGTACATTATTTGACTGTTCTAATTAAAATCAGGCACGACCTTTTATTTGTAGAAACTGGCGTTCGTTATTTCATACCGTGCTTGACCTTCCATTTCCTTATGGAGGGAACGCTGAGGCGTGCGCTTAGTGTTGCAAAGAGGGCAGTGAGCCCTGCACTCGTTTCTTGTCAGGTAACACGGTGGTCTGGGTTTTAGAGGCTCGCAGCAGTAGCAGTCCACAAGGACATTCCCATTAAGACAACTGGACTTTGTACAAAATGTGATTTCGCAGCTCTCGCTCTCGTCAGCTTGGTGAGGATGACCTGCTGCATTTTTTTTTCTTTAACCTTCAACATAATCTGTAACGATGTGTGACATAAGTTTGACGAAAATAAGAGATTTTGACTGATGTTAACTTACATTGTGCAGCCGACAAAATGATAACCAACAAGAATATACCCATCAAGTGCACTGGGCTGTTCTGGCACCCGCCTCTCATATTGGATCTAATATAAGAGAGTAGAGCGCGCAATTGGCCTGCTTGTGTTTCATGGGTCTTATTTATATCCATCAGGTCATGGGTTTACATCGAAAGAAATGAGTCCGTGGCCTGAGTTGGTGCAACCATAATCAATTGTTTCTCTTGTTTCCGCAACACAATCAATTACTCCTTATTTTAGCGAGGCAACATAATCAATCCCTCCTTGTTTTGTCAAGCAGCGAGGATCAATAGTTTGATGTACTCCTTATTTTGCTAGGCAACATAATCGATCCCTCTTTGAATTGTCAGGCATCGATGATCATTAATTTGAATTACTCCTTATTTTGTGAGGCGACATAATCAATCCCTCCTTGTTTTGTCAGGTGGTGTTCTTATATTTACTATAATTGAATGTTCTTTTTTAGTCTCCATGATAATCGGAACAAAATTCTAAAAATTCTCACAAAAAACAAAAAGGAAAAAGCTATAGATACGACCGCGTTTGACTACAAGAGTAAGCCAAGCATAGTTTGAGTAACCTTTGCGTAATTTTGGAGACGGGATGTGTGGTGATTTATTATTATATCATCTCATTGTGATGTGATGTAATGTGAACTTTTAATATTTATCATAGATTTTCTGACGATCCTTCCATATTCCATAACTTTTTGTTCTTATATTTTCATCGTCACAAAACATGTTTAAACACGCATGGTAGGTGATGAGCTGAATTTTGTCACAAATTTTAACCCGTGACATGTTTTTCAGGTTTTGTGACGTAAATAAAGTGTAGCCTATCATAATATTTCTTGTAGTGAGCATAAGCATATATCAAATCAAGATTCCTTAAACGACTACATACAATTGAAAAGAACTAAATGATGGATGGACTTCGGTCATGTGACAATTTTTTTTTGTGTCATTGACTACAAAGGATGGAGTAATTACCATTATTATTCTTAATGCTTTTATCTCGTGGATGCAACAATTAACCAATGCTTTGATTTGTACTTACAGCCGCTGATCATATATACTCCATACCACTGGCAGGGGGAGACAATAAAGACTACAGTTCATTGGTTCCTTAGCAGGCAGTAAATTATAATGCGCCTTATGGGTGAGGATTTAAAACAAAATTAAAAAAAAAACATGCATGGCATCAGTACATAGAGCGCATAGGACTTATCTGGGAGTTCATGAATAAATTTTTTTATTTTTTGAAAGAAATGAGCAAAAATGTTTCTCATATAGTATTGGGAAGTAGTTTCCCATATTCGTTACAATGCAATATATGATTGTGCTAGGTTTAGTTTCAAAAGAAAGATGAAAAAAGGAACCATGCCTGAAAGCCTATCATTATTTCCGCATTGTAGCATTTCAGCATGCCAGAAAAAAAGGAACCATGCCTGAAAAAAAAGGAACTTCATTGTAGCATTTCACCTTGGAGTATTTCAAGGTTATCGTATTTATATTTCCGCAGGGAAGTAGAGCGGTAGGAAGATGAAATAGTAACAAAGTATTCTACTTATTGAATAAATAACATATGTACTTAAGACGGGGGTAAGTTACATGTTGATAAGGTGGCACACATCTGATAATCCAAGAAAGGAGAAAAGAAAAGGTAAAAGAGAGATTTTATTGGGAGAACAACGAGATAGAGACAAAAAGGTTTCCTATATGTTTTACCCTATATTTACTATCCTAGTATTTAATTCTACAAGTGTATTTACTTTAGCTAAGTTCACATACAAACAAGTCAAGTCGTTTCGGGGCACAGCGGATGCCAAGGCTAACGAACCGATACCGCTAGTTCACCTTGGGAATCTCACTGCTATGTCAAACCCGGCCTGTCCAACCCGGACGTGGTGGATTATAGATACCGGTGTAGCTGTCACATACACTCGTGGCTACCATCCTCCGTGGGGTTGGATGCCAAATGTGTATAGATCAAGCTCTAAACGCCACGCTTACAACTCGCCTAGAGGAATTACTCCTGATCAACGAAGCAGCCCTATCTAAGAATAGAGGATAGATTTCACCAAGCGCGGACGCCATCTCTGACGGAGGCACTCTCTCGTACTCTTTAGACACAATCATGAATCCCACAACAAGATTTGCAAACATACTAGCTTAACTAAATAAATTACTTAAATATAAAAAAATAGTCAAATAAATAAATAAAGATAAAGCTAAATAATTAATTAAATAAATAATTCTACAAGAGTAAAGATACAAGAACTATACCCGAATTCTGAGAAGACTTCCAGAACCCGAGAGAGCTCTCGCTTTACTCTACTCTACTCTAACTCCCAAAATAATTCTACTTCTACACTAAATGAGTAATGATCACTTGAATGTGACGTGGTGAGAATTGTTTTTGCTGTCGAAGGGGGTATTTATAGCTTCACCAGGACCTGGGGGATCTTATAGTGCGAGGTGGAGTGGCAGGGCCGCCAAGTCTGGCCAGCCGGTGTTGGCGTTTCTTACGCAAAAAGATTAAATTCAATTTCCGCAAGCGCACGGAACACCATAGTAGCATTTCACCCGGGAATATTCTAAGGTTATCGTATTTGTATTTTTCCACAGGGAAGCAGGGCTAAGAATATCCTGAATTAACAAAGAAACATCTATTATTTATAACTTGCAAACTAGACCAAAGCAAGGATACATATATGATATGTGTGGCACTCAGGAGAACATCCATCGATGTAGATAACAAGGAATTAGCATTTAGTTTGGGAGGACAACGAGAAGAAGGTATCAGTCAGCCTAGGGGTTAGCATTTAGTTTCACGATAGTCTACCATTATTTACTTAAGCTTTCATTACAGATACATTCAAGTGCATCAGGGGCACGGCCGCCGCCAAGACACGCAACCCGAGAACTAGGTTCAACGTATCCGGTCAACGGACCGCGTCTAGGCCCCTACACATTCAACCCGAACGTGGTGGACTACAGAGACCGGTGTAGCTGTCACCTACACTCGCGGCTACCACATCGTCCCGTGGGGTTGAGGGCAAAACACGCTAGAACAATTCCAAGCACCTTACTTACAACTATCCTAGTAACTTACTCTTGGCCAAAGAGCAAGCCACCCATGAACAATAAATCCAAACAAATTGTGCGGGACACGTGACAACAAGGCAATTATGTCCCTACTGCCAGTCCTCAAGCAAACAACTCATTCGTATCTACCATACACAGACGTGGATCCAACACAAGAATTTCTCTATAATAATTACTTGAATAAATAAATATAAACTAAAAGGAAAACTAAATTAAATAATAAGAAAATAAATAAATAAAAAAATAATTATATTAAAGAAAGTATAAAAGAAAAGATACACGAGAACTTTACCCAAACTCCGAAGAGAACTCCAGAGCTCCGAGCGAAGCTCTCACTTCTACTCTAACTCCCATGACGAAAATACTAATCCTATTCTAAACTACACAAGTGGAATGATCTTCCATGAGATGAGCGTGACCCTACTTTGGATCTTCTCTTCTCAAGTGTGGAGGTGCAGGTTGGAGTGAGGGAGGGGTCCTCTATTTATAGTTGAGTTGCCTTGGGAGAGTGGAGAAGGTCTTGGAGCATTTCGTGGAATATTCCCTTCTTGCCGACGTCTCCTGGCTTGGCCGGTGCGTCAAGTGGCTTGTGACCGACTCTGGAACCCACTGGAGAAAGATTGAGGCGGTTGGAGATTGGCTTGGGCCGGCCGGCCAGGTGTTTGGGCCGGCCGGCCAACTTTTTTCTGGGTTTCCTCCAATCTTGCGCGAGGCATAACTCCTGCTCCCGAACTCCGAATTGGGTGATCCAAAAGCCCATTTTGACTATTTCGACGAGGGCTTTGATATGGAGGGATCATATTTGTCATTTGAGTTATTATTCTTTGATGTCCTAGTCATTCCTTGTTTCTTGCTTTGAATGTCGTCGAGATGTCGGAACAGGACCTTGTTTATCTTGTGCTTTTTGTATATTTACTTTTTATCCATGATTGTAAGCACAATTGCACCAATATTCCTATGTACATTGCAAAACAAGATCACATCCAAAACTTGTGGAACTTTATTAGTTTTAATGCATAAAACATTGGTGCATACCTTTTATTCGCCAATAAGTTGACGGTCATTTTATGATTTAATGGCCGTCAACACCTCCCCAAGCTTAAACTTTGCTCGTCCCGAGCAAACTCAAACTTAAGTATCGGCGGATCAGTAGTTACAAAGAAAGCGCCCCATGGGTAATAAAGATGCAACAACATACTCCCTAAATGGTGGTAAGTATACAAAAGCACGGAATATTCACGAGTGTTGCACATGTGTGGGGCGTGTATGCTTCACCTTGTCATATAGCATTGAAGATTAGAACAACACTTTTGGACGAGTCACACAATTTGTAGCAGGTGTATGTCCAGAGTTTTTATGTGCTGCAAGACAAGGTAAAAAAAATTCTCCTTTGTTTGGTTCACACTTCCCCTCTCCCTCTTATGAGGCTATTCCTACAAAGCTTCACTCATTCCTACCTTCTACTAGATAAGGCTTTTATATGGAGCTTGGTAAGAAATGCACAAATGTCATGCGTATGTTGTAAAGCTAAAGAATAAATCTTAAGATACATAGCAACTCCTTGTATTCCGGTCATAGGAAAAATTGTGATGGAGGGGGAGAAGATGAACTCACACTTATGGAAGGGGGTTTTGAAAACTTTGGTCCTTTTATTCTGCTCAAGATGTTTACGATAAGAACCATGTAGCCTTTTATTTTGGGATGCAACCATGGATCTCTTTTTTTTTCTTTCTCTCTCTCTCTCTTTTTTTTATACTTCATGGTGGTGCATGAGGCTATAACTTTTGCATGGTCCGTGAAAAATTTTTGAAATATTCTTGAGCCTTTTTGAATGGACCAAAAGTTTTGCAAATGTAGGAAGATGCTTGGTCGATTTTCCAAACTTCCCCCCCCCCCTCCCCCCCTTTTTTTTTTGGAAAGAAAAACAAGAACACACGCGAAGGAGTTTATGACCGGAAAAAGGAGTGCTTACTCTCAAAAGCATTTAAACCTTAACTAAACTCAACGCATGAACAATCGGCTATGAGTGGGGCTATTTCGAATATTTTTCATGATATGGCTCTGGTAGGTAAATAAATCCTCACAAGGGAAGTGTTCCAAAACGAAATAGTTTTTAGGTACTTGCAGCAATTAAAATGAAAACATCTCTGGACTTTCACTATGCTAAGAAATTGCAACAAGTCCTAATCATGCCATATCATAATGCATAATGCTTAGACTTGGTGTGATGTATGCAACCCACAAAAAATGTAGCAACACTAGTGATGTGACTATGCTCGAGTATAAATAACACACATGTCAGGAGTAGAGGTTGCATCAATGCGACACAAGGGGAGTTATCATGTAACTAATCATCATTTCCTTTAAGTGCAGCATTCACCAATATTCTAGCATTTTATTCGAAACAGGGAGTATTTTATTGATCGATAGGGGTACTTACCTGGGGGTCCTCCCCAAGCTTGAGTCTTCGAAAAACTTAAGCTTGAATAGGCCGCTTCCTCCATTCTTCTTGTGTCTGCAAAAAGAATGAGGGTGATACAGGTGGCTAGCCCCTATTGGACTTTGCTGAGAACCTAATATATATATATATATATACACCTTCACTATATGGAGCGCTGCGCGCTGAATAGCCTATTCAGCGCGCTGGGCGAACCAACCAACCCACGTAATGGTGGTCCAGCCAACCCAACCAACCTCCGCAGTAGTATATCGGGCACCCGCGATCGTATATGCTACCAAATAGCCTCAAATTGTATATTGATTGCCCGCTAGTAGTATGTCACGGTAGCCACTATATATACGACTGGATCCTCAGTTTTCTCTCTCCTCGTCCTCCTTTTCAACAGACCACTCTCTCTCCTCCTCTCTCACCTACCACCATCCAGATCCAGATCTGGATGGCGACCACTCCTCGCCGCCGATGGAGCTTGTCGAACGGCGAGCCATCCGGATCCTCGCCGGCAGCGGTGACCGAGCTCGCCAGACGTCGAGCCCCTGCTCCGCGCGACTGCTCTGTGCTCGCCGTCGTGGTGTGCTCCGCGTCAAGCTCCATGGTGGCCCGGCCCCCCTGGTCGTCGTCGTGGTCCATGCTGCGTCGAGCTCCATGGTGGTCCGGTGCCCTTCCTCGCCGGATCTGCGGGCCTCCTCCGCGCCGTCCCCAAGCTGCAGCTGCTCAGACTCCTTCACAGCCGTGCTCCGGCGGCGAGTTTTCTTTGGATTTTTTTCTTGCAGATCCGGTGGATTTGTACACGAGCTGGCCGGATTTGTACACGAACTGCAGCTTCGGGGCGAGATCCAACTCACCTCGTCCTTGTCTTCGCTGCCTCGGGTCGCGTCATCGTCCGCTAGGAAGCCGCATCCCCGATGTGCTGAGCGCCTGAGCGGCGCGGCATGTCCTGACCAGCTCCACAGCTCTTGCACAGGTGACAACCGCCCCTCAAGATCCATCCAAAAAAAATAATATTTTCCATCGTGTCCTAGTCTGGCCGAGCATATCCAGATGCGAGGGAAAGAAAAAGCTAGCTTCTTGATAGCTACTAGTATGCTTGTACGTGCTCAAAAAAGGACTCGTTTTTATCCCTTTTTCTGCTTCATTGTTGGACTGATTTTTCCGGATTTCTATCTTCTTTTTTCCCCTTATCCTTAGACCTGAGGAGCTGCTTTCTTTTCCCTCTGTAGATCTGAGGCTTTTCTCAATGTGGATTTGAAATTTTTTTTGGCTCCTTTGTTTTTCCCAAATCATTTCTTTTCCCCCCTTTCTACCAGATTTTGATGCCTGATTCGTTTTGTTGCCCTGGAGTTCACAGATCTTGCACAGGTGAAGCAGAACCTGGAGCTTGCATCCTTGCGCTAGTGCACAACAGCCGCTAGCAAGCAAGACAGCTCTGGACACGACGATGCGTGTGGGCGAGAGGGAGACGGAGGCACGAGGTCCACGCTATGTGGATTTTTTTTTTCTTTTTCTTTTTAGATTTGGACTGCCAAGCATTTGGATTTGATGCTCGGATCTGGGTGACCAGGAACCTGTGGTCACATCTCGCACAGCATGAGGGGACAATTTGATTTCTCTTCTTGTTTTCCCTTTTTTTTCTCAGATATGTTGTTCGTTAGTGGAGACCTTCTTGTTTTCCTTTTTTTCTCAGATATGCTGTTCGTTAGTGGAGAGTATATACTATGCACTCGAGGTATATATGCCTTCTTGGGAGTTTAACCCCGCCTGATGATTGAGCGAGGAAGAAGCTAGCAGGTTTTAGATTGTATATGACAGTGGTATATCTATAGGTCAGAGATTATATCTCAGTGATAGTGCTATTGTTGTGCTTGTTTGTGTCATTTTTGCCATCCGAGGAAGCATGTGCCCGCCTCTTTGCCTCTTTGATTTTCTGCTGTTTCTTTGGAGCTTTGTTTGGACCTGCGCATGCTTATTTCCTTTTTTCTTAAGATTTTTTTAGCATGTTCAAAGATCGTATATGGCAGTAGTTTATCTATACTTTTGAGATTGTATACAATGCAGTAGTATACAGCTTATACACACAGTAATATATCTTATAATTTTTCTTTGGATTTTCAGACGATTCCGAGTACTTCAATAGCAAGGCTTGTGCGTGAGACACCATGTATCTTCCATTGGAGACTTGAGCTGCGTCGTCGCACAAGGCTCTGACCCTATGTATAGCTTGTGGAGTGAAATGTCTGTATATAACAATGTAGTTTGAAGTATACACTCATTTATGTAGCCTCGGATGTATAGTTTGTCAGTGAAATATCCGTATACAACAATGTAGTTTGGAGTATGCATCTGTTTTTTCTTGTCCTTTTTATGCTTGGAAAAAGTTATGGCTCTTGTTGTATACCTATGTAGCCTCGAATGTATAGCAGTGAAACACTTGTATATAATAATATAGTTTTGGAGTATAGAACTGTGCATACAACAATGAAGTTTTGAGTATACAACTGGTTTTTCTTGATCTCAGGAGTAGTATGTCTATGTACAATGAAACATATATTCATATCATATTCTAAGAACCTGCTGTTTATATTCAATAAGTTTGAAAAGTAAATTAATGCTTTTGGTTAAGAAAAATATCTATAATTCAAAACCGTCAGAAAAATATCTACGATTCAGATTTGTTCAAAGGTATATCACTGTATTCGTAGTTGTATATTGGACTCTAGTATCCAATGGTGTGAAAATATTGACATCCTGACACCTGACACCGAAAGTGACACATCTGACACCGAAAGTGACATCTCACATGGGTGGCCTTCTTATCTCCCGGATATACTACCCGATGACCTGAGATATAGTCCCGAATGACCTGAGGTATACTACTCAGACACAAGGCTGGCAGAGCTTGGTCAGTGGGCTGGCCAGCGCGCCGAATAATATTCAGCGCGCAGCGCGCCAATTAGCGCGGTCGTATATATATATATTAAAGAAAGGATACAATTCAAGAAGAGCATAATATCGTATAGAAGTACTTACCTGGCGGTCCCTCCCCAAGCTTAGCTCTTGCAACCATGTGCAAAGCTAAGTGATTAAATCTTCATTTGAAGGTACTAGGTCCGCCTGGTTGGTTTCTCCTTCTTGAATTATGTGCCTTCCGTATTGCCTGATGTACTTGGTTTGCTCTCAGAAAGATCCTGCATTGGTTAGTACAAATCCATTCGTCTACATTGCACATATCTCTTTAGTTCCATTGATCAACCTAGACACGTCTAATTTGATCAATTATGTGAGGAGAGCAGTGGCATGATACTCTCCTTCTGTCATGAAAGCATCATAGAGGCATGTGTTTTTCTGTTGTTCAGACGGACACCGGGCGTAGTCTAAATAGACCATAGACACAGAAGTGCCGCACCCAAGCAACAGAAAGAGAAGCAGGCGATTGATTTATGACCATCATCTCAACCAATACCCATGTATATAAAAGGAACTTTAAGAGCAAGGGTATGGTCAAAATTGCAGTTTATTTTCTTCAAAGAGCAACTCAAAGTACTTTGCATTCACAAAGCATGGAATGATTCAGGCAGCATTATTATATTTTTTTTTTATTTTCGAAAGGAGAGGGTATATGACAAGGAAAACAGGAAATAAATACGATGCTTACCTGGCGGTTCCTCCCCAAGCTTAGCCTTTGCAATCGAATGCAAGGCTGAGCTTTTAGATTTCTGCATTGAATATCTTGGATCCGCCATATATGTTTCCTTTCTCCTGTCATAAAAATCCAACCTTTCTCTATTTTTTTTAATTTTTTTAAAAAAATTCCGGGCCTATGATTGGGCACTCGGATTTTATTTATTTAAAAAAAAATCCCCACGCCTATGATTGGGCACTCGGGTTCTTTTTATTATTATTATTATTATTTTTTTATTATTTTTTATTTTTATTTTTGAAAGCCCGAGGCCTATGATTGGGCACTCGTTTTTTTTTTAAATGCAGCGGGATGGGATGGAGGGCAATTAAATATGCAGATGGATTGAAAAGAAAACAATGCAAATGCGATGGTGATATGCTCAAACAAAATGCAGGTGGATGCTTAAGCTAGCAGCAAATTAACGTAACAGAAAGTCGATGTCAATCAAAGATATCTTAAACCATTGCTTCCCCGGCAACGGCGCCAGAAATGCTTGTTGGCGTTTCTTACGCACAGAGATTAAATTCAACTCCGCAAGTGCACGGAACACCGTTGTAACATTTCACCCAGGAGTATTCCAAGGGTATCGTATTTATATTTTCCTCAGGGAAGCATGGCTAAGAATATCATGAATTAACAAGGAAACATCTATTATTTATAACATGCAAACTAGACCAAAGCAGGGATACATATGAAAGATATGATGGGTGGCAAGCAAACTCACACAAAGATTCCATATGAAAATAAAGAGATAGGACTAGTCAACTGGGAGGACAACGAGAAGAAGGGTATCAGCCTAGGGTTACAAATATCTATTTAAGCTTTCATTACAGATACATTCAAGCGCATCGGGGCACGGATGTGTCATAGTGGCGACCAAGATCACCACCATAAGGAACCACCCGCTATAATTAAGACCCTGCCTGTCCAACCCGGACGTGGTGGATTACAGAGACCGGTGTAGCTGTCACATACACTCGCGGCTACCATCCTCCGTGGGGTTGGGTGCACACTCACCCCTAGAAATAATTCCTTTGAACCATACAAGCGACTATCCTAGATAACTTACTCCACCAGAAGAGAGCAAGCCAACCATGTATAACAAATCTATGTGGATTGTGTAAGCATTTGCGGTGCAAACAACCCATGCAGATAGACCTACCATACACAGACGTGGCGCCAACACAAAAATTTCTCTATAATTATTGCTTAAATAAATAAATGTAAACTAAAAGGAAAACTAATTAAATAAGAAAATAAATAAATAGGAAAATAATTATATCAAATAAGATCTCATAAAAGAAAAGATACAAGAGAGCTTTACTCAATATCCGAAGAAAACTCCGGAACTCCGAGGGAAGCTCTCACTTCTACTCTAACCCCCATGACCAACTAGCCTACTCTAAACTACACAAGTGGAATGATCTTCCATAAGATGAGCGTGACCCTACTTTGGATCTTCTCTTCTCAAGTGTGGAGGTGCAGGTTGGAGTGAGGGAGGGGTCCTCTTATTTATAGTTGAGTTGCCTTGGGAGAGTGGAGAAGGTCTTGGAGCATTTCGTGGAATATTCCTTTCTTGCCGACGTCTCCTGGCTTGGCCGGTGCATCAAGTGGCTTGTGACCGACTCTGGAACCCACTGGAGAAAGATTGAGGCGGTTGGAGTTGGCTTGGGCCGGCCGGCCAGGTGTTTGGGCCGGCCGGCCAACTTTTTCCTGGGTTTCCTCCAATCTTGCGCGAGGCATAACTCCTGCTCCCGAACTCCGAATTGGGTGATCCAAAAGCCCATTTTGACTATTTCGACGAGGGCTTTGACATGGAGGGATCATATTTGTCATTTGAGTTATTATTCTTTGATGTCCAAGTCATTCCTTGTTTCTTGCTTTGAATGTCGTCGAGATGTCGGAACAGGACCTTGTTTATCTTGTGCTTTTTGTATATTTACTTTTTATCCATGATTGTAAGCACAATTGCACCAATATTCCTATGTACCTTGCAAAACA
Source organism: Eragrostis nindensis (assembly GCA_012490785.1). Taxonomy (NCBI): domain Eukaryota; kingdom Viridiplantae; phylum Streptophyta; class Magnoliopsida; order Poales; family Poaceae; genus Eragrostis; species Eragrostis nindensis. The sequence goes on along the minus strand of JAAXCT010002233.1, from coordinate 45,681 downwards.
AGATCACATCCAAAACTTGTGGAACTTTATTAGTTTTAATGCATAAAACATTGGTGCATACCTTTTATTCGCCAATAAGTTGACGGTCATTTTATGATTTAATGGCCGTCAACAGCCGGCCAGGTAGGGAGGCCGGCCGGCCGTCCCCTGTGGCGGTTGGCCACCGCCTCTTGTCTGCATGCTCCTGATCACTCCCTGATGGCGGTCCAAAGGTCGGCTACTTCGTGGGGGCGGCAGAAGAGGAATAAGGGCCAAGTTGAAGCCCATTTGGCCCATCTTCTAGAATGACGGTGGAATCAGCTAGACTGGGCCTTGAATTCCGAGTTGTGGGCTAGTTTACAGACCAGTGGAGGAAGGACGAGGCCTGGGGCCACTTGGTGGGGCCGGCCGGCCAGGCTTTTTCCTAGCTTGCGCCCACTTTCCTCCATTTCCACTCCTGCATCCAAATGTCACCAAAACTCATGGAACTATGTTAATTAAAACTAATACGCATCGAATATTGATGAACAACTATTTATTTACCGGTATGTTGGAGGTCATTCCTTGGTTTAATGACCGTCAACAATACCATGGCCGTGGAGCCTGCTTAAGACCATACAAGGCCTTATCCAATTTGCAAATAAAATTTGGTTTGCTCTTATCAACATACCCAGGTGGTTATCTCATGAAAACCTCCTCTAGAACACCATGCAGAAACGCGTTCTAAACATCCTATTGGCGAAGACTCCAACACAAGACACAGCAAGAGATAAAACAAATAGAATAGTGGAAGATTTAACAACTGGACTGAAACCTTTAGCAACCAGCCCGCTTTATATCTATCAATTGTGCCATCTGGTTTCGTTTTAATCTTGTAAACCCATTTGCAATCTATCAAATTTCTACCCGAAGCTGAAGGAACTAGGTGCCAAGTTTTGTTTTTCATAAGAGCAGAATATTCACTATCCATAGCATTTTCCTAATTTGTGTCACAAAGTGCATCAGATAGGGATTGTGGCTCATGAGGAGAAGCAATTAGACCTTGACCATATCTCATAGTACCATCAGTATATACCTTTGGTCTGTGCAGCTTGGGCTCGACTCGATGGACGCGCTGGTTGAACAGGAGCAGCAGCAGCAGGTTGCGCTGGAGCAGAAACTTGTAGCGGTTGGACCACACTAGTAGATGGCGCAGCCGATCCGCGAACAGGGCCCAAGGTGGATCCACCCGGGACATCGTGCGTCGTAGGTTATCATGACGGGGAGGGGAGTCGAGCTGGGTGATTGGCCGCAGATGGATCTGGTGGGATGGCGCGGCAGAAGTCGAGGAGAAGAGTGGCCCGGCAGGAGGCGACGTGGCATGCTCGGGTTCAACGGTCGCGGGGCTCAGAGCAGGCTACGCGTTCGGTCACTAGTACAGAACAGGCCTTCGGTGGCGGGCAAAAAGGGACTACGGTGGCGGACAAACCGTCCGCCACCGTGCTTCCGCCACTGCTAAACTGAAGAGAGGAGTGGCGGACGTTCTGCTAGCCCCGACAGGAAATAAAAAAAATGAGAAAACGGGCTGGGCCAAGCCCAACCCGCCGCCGCGCCGCTCACCAGATCTGTGACGCCAGCTTCGATCTCGCAGGCCCGCCGTCGTCGACTTGCCACGCTGCCGAGGAGGGGGAAGGAGAGGGAGCGCGCCGCGCAGCGCCACCCAAACCGGATCTGGCCCGTCGTCGAGCTAGTCGCGCTGACCCGCCGTCGCGCCGACCAGATCTGGCTGTCCCCGCGCCGCCGAGGAAGGGGAAGGAGAAGGAGGCCGCCCGCCACGCTCCACTGACCGGATCTGGCCGTCCCCGCGCCGCCGAGGTGGGGGAAGGGGAGGGAGGCCGCCTCGCTAAGCAGCGTCGGTCCGACGAGGAAGAGCTCGCCGTGGACCGCCTCAACCCTAGCCACCGCCGCGCTCCACCACAGATCCGGCGACGGGGAAGAAGGGGTAGTCGTCGCCGCCGCCCTCCTAAGTCGTCGTCGACGTGGATCCGCCGTCGTGCCGCCCTCCCAAGTGGTCGCCGCCTTGGATCCGCCGCCCTTGGAGCTCGCACGGACAGAGCCTCCTCGCCTCGGCCACCTCGCCATATGGCACCATGGAGGTGCCCCTCGACGGAGCCGCGCGCAAGCACGTCGCACGCGCGCTCCGGCGAGAGGTGCCTCCATGGCTGCCGGCCGGTGGGGGAGGGAAGGAGAGGGGGGATCGGGTTGCGGCGGCAGAGGGAAAGGGAGAGGGGGCGTTGTGGGAGACGAGTCGGCGGCAGTGGGAAAGAGAGAAGGGGTGCTGCGCGGAGAATGGAGGAGAGTAGGTAGGGTTTCTGTTGAGGCTTCTTTATATATTCGGTTCACAGTTCGGGCCGAAGCGGGCTGAGCAATGGGCCTGTGTGCCACTGAAGAGAATATCGTGTCACAACGCCCGCCACTGCTATGCATTTTTAGTGGCGGATGACGCTGACATCACGATGCCCGTCATTGATAAGTCCTGGCTTTGCTGATGTCATCGTGTCCGCCACTAATAGCTGCTACAGTACCTTGCGCCGAGCCGGTAGTGACGGTTGGAAGGGTGTCTGCCACTACTGTAAAAAATCATATGTCATATTAGGCCCTTTTTGTACTAGTGGTTGCAGTCTGGCGGCGTCAGGTACCAAATCAGGTTCGATCGTCGTGCCAGGCTAAGACCACATGAAATTTCCACCGTTCTCCTCCGTTCCTACACCATTTGCATAGATGGGTCATTAGACAAATGATCATTTACAGTAGTATCCCCTGAACCAAGAAGCAAAATTTTGGATCTAAGGAGATTGCCAGCATTAGGGTGTAGTTCGGAAAAAGGAAAACTTTCCTCATCAAACACAAAATCCCATGAGATGTAAACGCGTCCAGTGGATATGTGTAGATACTTGAACCCCTTGTGCATACTGTTGTATCCAAGAAAGGCACAACATTTAGAACGGAATTGGAGTTTCCTGAAATTGAATGGGCGCAAATTAGGCCAACATGCACACCCAATGATACGAAGACTAGAGTTGTCAAGTTTTCCACCAAAGAGGTTCTCTAATGGTGTCCTTGATCCTTGTCGTCACAACCAATCACCGGGATGAAAACCAACTCTTCCGATCATGTGACCATATGAAAACCTTTCCTTCATCCAATGATGTTAATCACAATGATCTAGTGGTCCTAAAGGACTGTTGGCGGTCGTTAAACCATGATTTGACCGCCACCCTACCGGTAAATAAATACATAACACCAAGATTTTGTGCATAGTAGTTAGGAATAATGCTACTCCACAGGTTTTGGTGAATATTTAGATGCAGGAGTGAATAATGGAGAAAAGTGGGCCCAGCCAGGGAATTTCCCTGGCCGGCCGGCCCCACCCTAGGCCGGCCGGCCCCACCTGGTGGCCGCAGGCCCCAGACTTCCTCCGGTGGGCTGGAAAATAATTCACAACGCATAATTAGAGGCCAGCCCAGCAGAATTCCACCGCCATTCTAGAAGGTGGGCTATTTGGGCCTTTACTTGGCCCTCACTTCAATTCTGCCGACCCCAGCGAGGAGCCGACCTTCAGACCGACTTCAGGGACTGATCTGGAGCGTCCACGCTTAAGACGGTGGCAAACCGCCATAGGGGACGGCCGGCCGGCCACCCCCTTGGCCGGCCGGCCGACTTTGGCGCCACCGCCTCTCCAGCTTCGGCCAGGGTGCTCCCACCGCCTTCACAAGCTATAAATTGGACCCCTCGGCCTCCGAAGCAACTCGCACCATCACACATGAGAAGAGAAGACCCAATGTAGGGTCACGCTCAGCTCATGGAAGATCTTTCCACTTGTGTAGTTTAGAGTAGGCTAGTTGGTCATGGGAGTTAGAGTAGAAGTGAGAGCTTCGCTCGGAGTTCCGGAGTTCTCGTCGGAGTTTGGGTAAAGTTCTCGTGTATCTTTTCTTTTATACTTTCTTTAATATAATTATTTTCTTATTTATTCTCTTATTTATTTTAGTTTTCCTTTTAGTTTACACTTATTTATTTAAGAAATAATAATAGAGAAATTCTTGTGTTGGTTCCACGTCTGTGTATGGTAGGTCTATCTGCATGGGTTGTTTGCACCGCAAATGCTTACACAATCCACATAGATTTGTTATGCATGGTTGGCTTGCTCTTACGCGAAGAGTAAGTTATCTAGGATATTTGCTTGTATGCATGGCTCAAGGAACTATTCTAGACGTGAGTTTGCTCTACACCCCACGGAGGATGGTAGCCGCGAGTACGTGTGACAGGCGTACCGGTCTCTGTAATCCACCACGTTCGGGTGATGGTTTTAGTAGAGAGGTCAATAGCACATAGTTCCCCAAGGTAGTTGAACCTAATTCTCGGGTTGCTACCTTGGCATGCGTGTGCCCCGATATACAGGAACGAATCTATAATGAAAGCTTAAGTAGATATTTGTAACCCCTAGGCAGATACCTTTCTTCTCGTTGTCCTCCCAGTTGACTAGTTCTATCTCTTTATCTTCATATGGAATCTTTGTGTGTGTTGGCTTGCCACCCATCATATCTTTCAATGTCTACCCATGCTTTGGTCTAGTTTGCAAGTTATAAATAATATATGTCTCCTTGTTAATTCATGATATTCTTAGCCCTGCTTCCCTGAGGAAAATATAAATACGATACCCTTAGAATACTCCTGGTGAAATGCTACAACGGTGTTCCGTGCGCTTGCGGAGTTGATATTTATCTCTGTGCGTAAGAAACGCCAACAAGCATTTCTGGCGCCGTTGCCGGGGAAGCAATGGTTTAAGATATCTATGATTGACATCGATTATCCATTATGATTAATTTGCTGCTAGATTAAGCATCCACCTGCATTTTGTTTGAGCATATCACCATCGCATCTGCATTGTTTTCTTTTCAATCCATCTGCATATTTAATTTCCCTCCATCCCACCCCGCTGCATTAAAAAAAAAAACCCGAGTGCCCAATCATAGGCCTCGGGCTTTCAAAAATAATAAAAAATATAATAAAAAAAAAAAGAACCCGAGCGCCCAATCATAGGCGTGGGGATTTTTTAAAAAAAATAAATAAATAAATAAACTCCGAGTGCCCAATCATAGGCCCGGAATTTGTTTCAAAAAAAAATAGAGAAAGGTTGGATTTATATGACAGGAAGAAGGAAACATACGTGGCGAAACCAAGACGTTCAATGAAGAGATCTAAGAGCTTAGTCTTGCATTTTATTGCAAAGACTAAGCCTGGCGATCCCTGTTTTCTTTGTCATATATCCTCTCCTTTCAAAATAAAAAAAATATGCTGCCTGAAACGTTCAATGCTTTATGAATGCAAAGATACTTTGAGTTGCTCTCTGATGCAAATATGCTGCATCTTTTTTACCATACCCCTTGCTCTTGAAGTTTCTTTTCTTACATGGGTGTTGGTTGAGCTGTTAGTCATAAATCAATCGCTTGCGTCTCTTTCTGTTGGTTGGGTGAAGATCACTTCTGTGCCTCTGTTCTCCATTGAGATTATGCCCGGTGGCCGTTCAACCAACAGAAAAATACATGCCTCTATGATGCTTTCATGACAGAAGGAGAGAATAATGTGCTCTGCTCTCCGCACATAGTTAATCGAATTAGACGTGATGTCTAGGTTGATCAATGGACCTATAGAGATATGTTCGATGTAGACTAATGGATTTGTACCAACCAATGCAGGATCTTTCTGAGAGCAAATCCATCAGGCAACATGAAAGGCACATAATTCAAGAAGGAGAAACCACCCAGGCGGACCTAGTGCTTCCAAATGAAAGATTTAATCGCTTAGCTTTGCACCTGGTTGCAAGAGCTAAGCTTGGCGAGGGACCGCCAGGTAAGTATTTCTATACGATATTATACTCTTCTTGAATTGTGCCCTTTTTTAAAAAAAATATTAAAAAATATTAGGTTCTCGGCAAAGCCCAGTCGGGGCTAGCCACCTGTATCACCCTCATTCTTTTTGCAGACACAAGAAGAATGGAGGAAGCGGCCTAATCAAGCTTAAGTCTTGCAAAGACTCAAGCTTGGGGAGGGCCCCTAGGTAAGAAGGAGTTCAACGCTAGCTCGAGTCTTGCAAAGACTCAAGCTTGGGGAGGACCCCCAGGTAAGTATTTCTAACCTTCTTAATAAATAAATAAACTTCCTGTTTCGAATAAAAGCTAAAATCTTGGTGTTATGCTACACTTAAGGGAAATAATGATCGAGTTACAAATTAGCTTCCCATGTGTCGCATAGATGCAACCTCTACTGCCGACATACGTGTTATTTTTATTTGAGCATGATCACATCATCAGTCTTGCTTATTTCCGTGGGTTGCATTTGTTACACCAAGTCTGAGCATTGTGGATTGTGATATGGCATGATTAGGACTTGTGGCAATCTCTTATTATGGTCTCATCCAGAGGTGTTTTTCCTGAATTGCTGCAAGTACCTAAAACCCTTCTGTTTTGGCACACTTCTCTTAGTGTGAGGATTTATTTACCTACCAGAGCCATATCATAATATTCGAAACAGCCCCACACATAGCCATTTGTTTATGTATTGAGTTTTGTTAAGGTTTGATGTACTCTTGAAACTCAGCACTCCTAATTTTGGTCATAATTCCTTCGCGTGAGTTTTCGAAAATTTCTTTCCACCAAATAAAAAGGGGAATGTTTGGATAAATCAACCAAACATTTTTCAGAGTTTGCAAAACTTTTGGTCCATCCAAAAAAAAGCTCAAGAATATTTCAAAATGTTTCCTTGAACCATTCAAAATTTATGGCCCCTTGCACCATGGAGTAGTGTAAAAAAAAAAAACCTCCATGGTTGCATGACAAAAGTCAAAGGCTATATGGTTCTTATCATAAACATCTTGAGCAAAATAAAGGACCAATGTTTTTCAAAACCCCCTTCCACAAGTGTAAGTTCATTTTCTCCCCCTCCATCGCATCTCTTATGACCAAAATAAATGCAGTTGCTATGTTGATTGAGACTCATTCTTTAGCTTTACAATATATGCATGACATTTGTGCATTCCTTACCAAGCTCCACATACAAAGCCTCATTTGGTAGAAGGTAGGATGAGTGAAGCTTGTAGGAATAAGACTCACATCGGAGTGGTAAGAGAAGTGCCACCCAAAACGAAGAAGAATTTTTATGCCTTACCTTGCAGCACATAAAAACTCTGGATGCATACCTGCTAGAATTGTTTACTTGTCCAAAAGTGTCGTTCTAGTCTTCAATGTTGCATGACGGTGTGACATATAAGCCCCACGATTTTTGCAACACTCATGAATATTTTGTGCTCTCGTAAACTTACCACTGTTTAGGGAGTATGTTGTTGCATCTTTATTACCCATAGGGCGCTTCTTTGTAACTCCTGATCCGCCGGTACCCTGAGTTGAGTTTGCTCGGGACGAGCAAAGTTCAAGCTTGGGGAGGTTGTTGGCGGTCGTTAAACCATGATTTGACCGCCATCCTACCGGTAAATAAATACATAACACCAAGATTTTGTGCATAGTAGTTAGGAATAATGCTACTCCACAGGTTTTGGTGAATATTTGGATGCAGGAGTGAATAATGGAGAAAAGTGGGCCCAGCCAGGGAATTTCCCTCGCCGATCGGCCCCACCCTAGGCCGGCCGGCCCCACCTGGTGGCCGCAGGCCCCAGACTTCCTCCGGTGGGCTGGAAAATAATTCACAACGCATAATTAGAGGCCAGCCCAGCAGAATTCCACCGCCATTCTAGAAGGTGGGCTATTTGGGCCTTTACTTGGCCCTCACTTCAATTCTGCCGACCCCAGCGAGGAGCCGACCTTCAGACCGACTTCAGGGACTGATCTGGAGCGTCCACGCTTAAGATGGTGGCAAACCGCCACAGGGGACGGCCGGCCGGCCACCCCCCTAGGCCGGCCGGCCGACTTTGGCGCCACCGCCTCTCCAGCTTCGGCCAGGGTGCTCCCACCGCCTTCACAAGCTATAAATTGGACCCCTCGGCCTCCGAAGCAACTCGCACCATTACACATGAGAAGAGAAGACCCAATGTAGGGTCACGCTCAGCTCATGGAAGATCTTTCCACTTGTGTAGTTTAGAGTAGGCTAGTTGGTCATGGGAGTTAGAGTAGAAGTGAGAGCTTCGCTCGGAGTTCCGGAGTTCTCTTCGGAGTTTGGGTAAAGTTCTCGTGTATCTTTTCTTTTATACTTTCTTTAATATAATTATTTTCTTATTTATTCTCTTATTTATTTTAGTTTTCCTTTTAGTTTACATTTATTTATTTAAGAAATAATAATAGAGAAATTCTTGTGTTGGTTCCACGTCTGTGTATGGTAGGTCTATCTGCATGGGTTGTTTGCACCGCAAATGCTTACACAATCCACATAGATTTGTTATGCATGGTTGGCTTGCTCTTACGCGAAGAGTAAGTTATCTAGGATATTTGCTTGTATGGCTCAAGGAACTATTCTAGACGTGAGTTTGCTCTACACCCCACGGAGGATGGTAGACGCGAGTACGTGTGACAGGCGTACCGGTCTTTGTAATCCACCACGTCCGGGTGATGGTTTTAGTAGGGAGGTCAATAGCACGTAGTTCCCCAAGGTAGTTGAACCTAATTCTCGGGTTGCTACCTTGGCATGCGTGTGCCCCGATATGCAGGAACGAATCTATAATGAAAGCTTAAGTAGATATTTATAACCCCTAGGCAGATACCCTTCTTCTCGTTGTCCTCCCAGTTGACTAGTTCTATCTCTTTATCTTCATATGGAATCCTTTTGTGTGTTGGCTTGCCGCCCATCATATCTTTCAATGTCTACCCATGCTTTGGTAGTTTGCAAGTTATAAATAATAGATGTCTCCTTGTTAATTCATGATATTCTTAGCCCTGCTTTCCTAAGGAAAATATAAATACGATACCCTTGGAATACTCCTGGGTGAAATGCTACAACGGTGTTCCGTGCGCTTGCGGAGTTGATATTTATCTCTGTGCGTAAGAAACGCCAACAAGGACAACCCGATCGAATCATCATGTAATGTGCATGAGATAGTAACTAGAAATAGCACAATAGTATCATCATGATATAGGAATAGAAAGCAAACTACATGATGAATATATAATGAACATGCATGTCATGGTGAATGATATGTAAGTATGATCACATGACATGACAACATGATGACAAGATAGAGTATACATAAATAAGCACATACAAGTCAAGCAAGACTAAACACAATGATCAAGAGCATGTCAAGGTATAAGATACATAGAAGGACACATAATGTACTCACCTTGTCTCTTACCTCATACGTGTAATAGTCACCGCGTAGAATAGTCCTTATGTTCACTTCTCTTTTTTACCAACTTCCTTGCAACCTTTGAGGTGTTGACACTCCAAAAGTATATCACTAAATCCACGAGACTAAACATCTTGCACACTAGCAAACCTTGTTAGTCTCATTGACTATGTTGACATCAATCACCAAAACCTATGAACCATGCTCTTGGTTCATTGATCTTACAGCCAAGCGTCCATGGTGACAATTTTTTGCCTATTTGGGAGAGCACATGGAAATCAAATGGCTATTTCAACCAAAACTTGAGTGAGATGGGGTGGTTTTTGCGACAAACAAACTTATGGGTAGAATATCAAATTACGACCAAGTTATGAGGTTAGATTTGCAATTAAGCTGATACATAAATCCCTTGCCGCACCTCTAACCAATCAACAATTACAAAAGTCAAACAACGTATTGCAGCTCTCGAGGATCTTACGAAAGTTATCCAGGTCCTACTCGATTCGATCATCGCTTTAGTTTCCTCATCGCTGCCTTTCTTGCGACGTTTGAGCGGGCCACGGTGTGGCACTTCCGCAAACTGGCTCGCGAGCAGTGGCGTAGCCAAGGGGGGGCTCACCCCCCCCCCCCCCCCCCCCCCCCCCCACCTCCCCCTAATGATCAGTGAAAACTTGCTAGTAGTTATTACTTTAGCACTAACGTCTACCATATAGCATAGGAAATTCACAACTAACGACAGCTTTGTCCGGATACTAATTAAGCTGGTCACAACACACTGCAAGACATACATGTGATTTGTTTACAGCAAACTAAACATGTGTTTCAACTTTTCATATACTAGTTGCTTGCCCGGTCCCCCTGTGCTGAGATCATGGCTCCACCGCTACTCGTGTGAGGCGCGAGTGCCGTGTCGAGAAGGCGGAGGTAGTGATCTGTGCTACTGCGAAGCACGCAAGAAGATTGCCATCCTAGAGGCGGAGCTGGCGAAGCTGACAAGCGAGCACGTGGCGCTCAAGGGAAGGTGCGAGGTGCAGGAAAGTCGTTTGGATCGTTTTCACAAAATTCTAATGGATTGAGGAGAGAATTGTTCCGAGGTTGTGGAAGCCTTTGCCGAATCATCATCCAGAGCTCGATCAAACGGATCTACAATTGTCAGCATCAGAGGCTGCTTGCGGGTGCCGCCGCCGCCACCTGCTTGGGGTCCGCGTCCGACTCTGAGGCGCATTCGTCGGCGTCAATGGCGCTCCACACTATCCTCGGCATGACGGCAGTGGTGGAGCAGGGCGAGGTAGGGGCCATGCGCCCCCCCCCCCCCCCCCCCCCCCCCCCCCTCCCCATTCAAAATTTCTCAGAGGATGTATTCCTCACTTGACCATGTTCAGCTCTGCAAGCAATCGAAGGCTTAGAGGCAGATCTTCCAATAGGTCAAGATGGGACACCGGCCCTTCCTAACCTTGGCGCCAAGTATCCCCTACCCTCCTCCTCCCCTAGAGCTCCAGCGCCCGCTCTGCAGTGCGCCATGGCCATGGCTGCCAGTGTCAAGAAAAATTCCCTCTCTCCAGTAGAAGAAGAAGACATGAAGGGGTATTGGGCCAATGGGCCACTGAAACTAACAAGCAAGAAGGCCAACTAGAATGGTGTTTCGGCCTGCTGCTAGCTGCTATCGCTTGCGCGGACAGTTGCTACAATAACACCGTTGCTTCGGCTGATTGTCTTCTGATCATCCATCGATTAATTTGCTGCGACTTGTCTATTCACCAATTCTACTGCTGCTCAGTATCTCACCGCTATCAAATCGATCAATTTGCTCATCCTCAAAATATAGATTTTATTTGGAATAATTGATACAAATGTAAGCATTGCTTAGACTTTTAATTGTTCTTATCCCCCAATTCTTGTTTCTCTTTACCTAAAATCAAACATGACTCATTCTACCACATAACGAAAATGTAATATAAGACAAGCATTCAACTTCTGCAAACTCTCCTCCTCTCGGCAAGACAGCAACCTCTCTCCATATTGTTTGCAAATTGCAAGCAACGCTATAATTAAGTATATTGTTTGGGTTATGCGCCTCCATTATATAAGCCCATATCAACCATTGTCCTTGCATATATACCCTTATTATTTTGCATTATAGTTAAACAAACGCATCTACCTTAGTCGAGGTGTCTCATTACCCTATGGCCCTATGCTCTTACAACAAGGGTTAGCGATTTTGCTGCCTCTTAGCCCCCTCACTTTGCCTCTACTATTCTTTTCGGACGTCGGTGGCTAGTGAGCTATGGGACTCATCTCTATCTCTATAGTAGTTTTCCTAATAATGGATCAAATCCTAAAAATGGATCTTCCTCCTTTTCTTCTGGTCAACATTTCACCAATTCTTGTTCAGAATTAGTTTCATCTTTACAACGAGTTCTAAGATAGTGGTTCTTGCGCCTTCAACAAATCTTGGTGTCCACATCAGTGGTTGAAGATGATTTGGTTTCAATTTGGTTCGTCTATTTTGGCGACGTCAGTCCAAGAAGTGTTGGTGACGATTAAATATGTTTTGTTTGAATTTTACTTATCATTTAGAACAATGGTGTACTGATTTGCACTTTTCATTCATTTGGGGAAAAATAACTTTGTATATAATACTCATTCATTTGGGGAAAAAATAACTTTGTACATAAGAACATATGTCAATTTGGTATATAATCCTCTTACAATAATGGTACATAACGACACTCGGCAAAGTGTGTGTGCCGAGTGCAGGACATACAGCACTCGGCAAACATTTGAACTCTGTAGTAGCAAACAAATTTAAAACTTCAAACAAATTCTAAAAAAACAATATTTGACATGATACAATTTACATGATCTATTGCCTATACAAAAAGTTTTGAAGTCAAAACTCAATTCGATCGCCGTTTTGATTTGAAATCTCAACGAATCCTTCTCAACTCTATGGTTCTTCTTCGGAGATGCTTTGTTTTAAAAGCAACGTACGTGACAATTGTGCGAAACTTTTTCTAAAATTTACCACAACCACCACGTACAATATCATGATATTAGGGCAAATCTCATGATGTTCAAACTTTGTTTGCATTTTATAAAATTAAAATACAATTTGACCCTGTTCGTAGTCATATTTCAGATGCACTAAATTTCCTTTCCTTTCATGGATATGGCCTCACATTGGACTCAGAAACACAAATATTATTTTTCGATTCACTATTATTCGAATCACTTGCAGTAAAAATTTGACTTATCGTGAAAAATACTTTAAATGAAATAAATTACCTAAATATAGCAAACGGATCAAGATATATACCAAATTTTAACATGAAGTACCATGTATAGTCTTTGGACTGCAGAAAAAAATTTGTGGGCAGAAAAGGAGGGAAAAAAATTATTTTGCCGAGTGTCACTAGGGGACACTCGGCAAAGTTGGATCTTTGCCGAGTGTCTCTAACGGACACTCGGCAAAGTGTTGACGGAACGTGACCCGTCACACGTGCCTGTCACGTGCTACGATGTGCTGAGTGCACGGCTGTTTGCCGAGTGCGCGTTACCTGGGGCACTCGGCAAATAGGTCCATTTGCCGAGTGTTGCCTACCCAGCACTCGGCAAATAGGTCCGTTGCCGAGTGTGGTCGCTTTGCCGAGTATCTAGGCTTTGCCGAGTATCTAGCCTACGACACTCGGCAAAAGCGGCAAACCTCCGAGCACTCCGGTAAGAGTTTCCCGTAGGTAGATTCTCCACGGAACTCTAGCTAGGTAAAGCAGGACGCGTCGCCACTCCATGGAGCTTGAGGAGGCGCGCTCCGGCATGCTGCCTCAATCAGGCTGATCAGTCGAATCGCTATCCACCAACCTCCATGCCGCCATCATCCATGACGTCTCCAGTTGAGTATTTAGCAAGTTCGTAGATTAGTAACGATTAATGCAGATCGTTCTGTCTCAAGATTTCACGACAGGATCAATCGTATGATCTACTACAAGATCACCTCTTTCATGTTCTTACGATCCCTACCTATAGTCTTTTGATTTCTTTCCTCTCCTTAAGTGCAGACGGCGGCGCTAGGGCTAGGGGATCGTAAGTGCAGACGGGAGCAGGAAAATGCACAGTCAAAACAAGATGATCTTAGGATCATGAAAGACTACCACATAATATAAGACAATTGTAACCTGTCTATAGGTAGGGGATATGTGTCTATAACGGAATCATGGTAGAATATGTGTCTATAGGTAGGGGATATGTGTCTTAATATAAGATCATCTCACGACAGGCGGCGCTAGGGCTGGACGCACAGACGGGAGCAGGACAATGCTACTTGACGTGGAGATGCAAGGCACGCGGCGGTCCAGCGATCAGACGCTCGGCAGGCTCCGAAGGAAGATGTGAATCGGTGGTCGAAAGCAAGCGTTTGGGGGCAATTGTAACCTGCAGCAGCGACAAGTTGGATCTCATGCAGTTGGCTCTGGCCGTGCTCTGTTCTAGCTTGCTGTTTTACACCCACCCCTAATCTGCTGCCGGATGCTGCTGTGCCGCCTCTAATAATTTAGTGGTCTTCACGGGCAGGCAGGGGCGAGGCAAGAGGAGAAAAGCTCAGAGGGAAGATCATAGAGCTTGCACTCTCGCCGAGGGTACCAAAAGTCTTCTGTCTGGAGTAATACAGCTGAATATGTATGATTCCTTTCTTAATTCTTTTCCATCCATGCATGCAGGTGATGCAAATGTCTTTAGCTTTCAATTAAAAGGGTAGAGACTATGGATTAACATTGCCCAATATAATGTTGTTGTCGCAGCCTGCTTGATCAAGTAACCTGACGCCGTCAACAGAATTTGCAATCTGAGTTGCAAAGGTGAATAAGAAACTTTCTGCATGAAGAATCTTGAGATACATGCCAGAGCGACAAAAGTATACTTTTGGAGACAATCTGCTGGAAAATTTTGCGTATAAGATAGCATATGGACAGCAGAATGAGCAGACCTTTCGGACCACACGAGCTTCCTTCATTATAGCGCACCTTTATCCAACAGATATAACCAAAAGAAATACTACATATAGTCAGCCAAGTTCAATATTATACGAGGATCATTTTGTATGTAGTGGAAGAAGTCACTTGACAAAGAGGACGTCATGTTGAATGAAAAAAAAAATCATGTTTACTTAAAAAGCACGGAGATCGTCGATCAAGTCCATTATATTAAAGCTGGGAGATTGTTCGCATGGAACGGTAACTTCTATTAAAACATGGCTATGCTTTTGTTACTCCACGACATTTGAAAATAATTTAGCCTGTGTGGAATAACATGGCTTATGGCTATGCTTTTATTTCGCTCGTTACTATATACATAAATCCCTTGACCAATCAGCAATTAGTACAAACAACGACGTACCGCAGCTCAGCTACACGCTCGATCGAAGCTCCGCGCGCCGGCAGCTCGATCCCCATGGGCGACGACAACATCCAGCGTTGCGGTTGCAACACTCTCGGCGACCTCCCTGAAGCTGACCTGGTCGCGCTCGGTTCCCTGCTCGCTTTCCTCATCGCTTCCTTCCTCGCGGCGTTCGCCGGGGCCACGGTGTGGCACTTCCGCGAGCTCGCTAGCGTGAGGCGCCAAGGACGCGTCGAGAAGACGGAGGCGGTGGTGTGTGTCACCGCAGAGCACGGCAAGGAGATTGCCAGGCTGGAGGCGGAGCTGGCGGGGCTGGCAAGCGAGCACGTGGCGCTCAAGGAAAGGTGCCAGGAGCAGCAACGGTGTCTTGACCATTTTCACGGAGTTCTGATGGAAGGAGGAGAGACCGGCGCGGAGATCGTGGAAGCCGTCGCCGAGTCGTCGTCCAGCTCGATCAAACGCAGCTACAATTGGCAGCACCAGAGGCTGCTGCTTGCGGCGGGCGGCTGCTCGACGACGGCTGCAGGTGGCAGCTCGGCCGGGTTCTCGTTCGACTCCGAGGCGCGTCCGCCGGCGTTCCACACCGAAGTCGGGACGATGGCCCCCGTAGGCGGTTTCTTCACCAGGTCAAAAAAGCTGCCGCCTAGACCGCTTAAGTGCTGCCTAGGTACCAGGCGGAACTCCACCGTTGGCTTTCAACTAAAATGTTAATTAAATGTTTTCTCTATTTTTTCAATAAATATGTGCTAATATACAATGATTTCATTATTTCTCTATCTTTTTATGTTTATTTGCTAAAAGTACAAACGCCTAGCACCGCTTAAGCGCCCGCTTAGCTCCTCCGCTTTTTAAAACTACTGCTTATTCAACAGGACAGCACGGCCGGAGACGATGGACGCCGTCCCGGTCATCGCATCCGTCACCTCCACTTCGAGGACGGCTCCATTCGGGGACAAGACGTCGACGAGCGCCGCAGGAGCTTCCTCCTCCTCGACCTCCGCCGCCAACCGCAGCACGGCATCTACCCTCGACGTTCCACCGGCCCCTGTGCCACTGCCTCCCACAATCAAATACCAGCTGCTTCATGGAGGAAGCCACACACCAAGACCAAGAGGCGGTGCCCGCGACAAGATCAACGCAACCGGTTATCGCTCGGCTTAAGTACATGCCGGTGGCTGCCGCATCAAAGAGAGGGTTTTAATTAATATAGCTACTACTAGTAGTACTACGACGGGAGGCGCCGCGTCAAGACTCATGCTGCAACTATATTCCCGCACCTGCTGATGCTGCAGCCGTATTCATTTTGGGATTTTGAAAGGTAGCACTTATTAGGTAGCCAAGTAATGCAGATGGGAAACAGTGGTAAATTAGTTGTACGATCAGTTCCCTAATGGAACCTTCTTTTCCCTTGCAAAGTCACTACACGAAAGGATCTAACTTTCACCTGGCCTCTGTCTAGTTTGTGTTATGGCACTGTTAAATATGTTTGTCTTTTGGCCTACAAATCAACACATGTAAATATATAGTCTAATGCAAAAAAAAGCATTTCATCTATAAATATTCATCACTGAAGGTTGCATGCTCACGAAGCATATATAGTAATTTTCTTCATCACACGGATGTCAACATTATCAAAGCGGTATATAACCTGTGAACACTTAAAACGTGTGTTTTTCAGGCACTCAAATTGTTCCCTGAAGTATTGGAGGAAACCAACCAGGGTAGTCAAGGCTACTCTACAAATCTTGATGGCACAATTAGAAGTATGATCATCTCAGAGGGGAAAAAAGGGCTGTCTTTTACATCAACTGATTATATTAGACACAACACATGACTCATTTCATCAGGCTAAATCAAATACTCATGTCATACCCTGAAATATACTGCAAAATGTACTCTCAAACTCTTTTTTTTGCGATTACACAGTACAACTCAGACACTCACAACGCACGCACACTCACCTCTATAAACGCACATACGAAACCTAGCGTTAGGAGCATCTTCGAAGATTGAGCCAGCAAATCCTCGAAATTGACAAAGTCACCACTGGCGCCTCGCTATCGATGGGAGCGTCGCCTACCGCTGAAAACACAATGCCGTTAAATTCTAGAAAATTCGCTCCCATGGGGAGTCGAACCCAGGGCCTCAGGTGTTGTTGAGGCTCTTGTAACCACCAGGCTACAGGCCTTTTCACAATGTACTGTCAAACTGTGCTGCCAACATTCAAAGCCATACCAGTTCAATATTCGGTTCAATTTAGAATTTTAAATAGTAGTGATCATATCAAACGTTCAAAGCCAAATCAGTTTAAATACAATCCCACTTCACTTTCAGTTCAATATTTTGATGATAATTCAGAGAACCATTAAGCTCTATATTCAGAGAAATACAATATTTAAAAATCAATTCAGTCTGCAATTCAGAAAGAAGATTTGATTGCTTGGGTGTTGGTTGAGACGATGCTTAATAGTGTTTCAACCTACTGTGACAGGCATTTTGATGGTTATTAATTTATTGCACTCATGTTGTTGAGAAATATGAATTGCTCTAAGTTTTCTTTGTTGTCCATATAGAATTTAGCAACCTTAGAGGTTGAATTCAGGGTTCATTACTTTTCCTTTTAGTATGTTGCTGTGGTAGAAATTATTTGAGTGTTGATGGTCTAATTTTTTGCAGCTGAAAATGCATTTGTGGCAAGCATTCAACACTGATGAAATCTTACAGAGGTAATCTAGGCAGGCTACAATTCACACCATACAAAATCTCATAGGGAAAAAAGTTGTCTTTTACATTGATTGAGTATACTAAGACTCAACAGATGGCTCATTTCATCAGGCTAAATCAAAGATATACTCTGAAATTGTGTTGAAATATACTCAGGTTATACCCTGAAATATACTGCAAAATGTACTCTCAAACTGTGCTACCAACACATGACACATATGCTACCATATAACGAAATGTAATATGAGACAGGCATTCAGCTTCTGCAAACTCTCCTCCTCTTGACAAGACAACAACCTCTCTCCACATTGTTTGCAAATTGCAAGGTACACTATAATTAAGAATTAAGTGTGTTGTTCAGGTTATGCGCCTCCATTATATAAGCCCATATCAACCATTGTCCTCGCATATATACCTTTATTATTTTGCGTTATAGTTTAACAAAACTCCTCTCCCTCAGACGAGGTGTCTCATTACCTTACGGCCAGATGCTCTTACAACCAGGGTTAGCCGCTTTCTCTACCACCTATCCCCCTCTCTTTGCCTCTATTCTCATCGGAAGTCAGTGGCTAGTGAGCTATATATGGGACTCATCTCTATAGTAGTCTTGCTAGTAATGGATCAAGTTCTAAAATGGATATTCTTCCTTTCTTCTGGTCAATGTCACAACTCTTGTTCAGAATTAGGTTCATCTTTACAACGAGTTGTAAGATGGTTCTTGTATTGCTGACTTCAACAAACCTTGGTGTCCACATCAATGGTTGAAGAGGATTTGTGGTTTCAATTGGTTTGTCAATTTTGGCGGCGCTCTGGTGAGGGACTAAATATCTTTTAGTTGAATTTTACTTATCTTTTAGAACAATGGTGTAACGATTTGCACTTTTCAAATTTTTATATAATCCTCTTTCATTTGGGGAAAAATAACTTTGTACATTAGAACATATGTCAATTTTTCCACCGAAAAAAAAATATGTCAATTTGGTGACGTTTTCTTGACAGAGGAGTGCCCGACCATGTACGACGCGAACCCCCACACCGTGATGACCAGCGCCAAAATCTTGAAGCCGCTCATGGGATCGTGGAACCAGATCACAGCGGCGACGCTCGTGAGGGGCACCCTGACGGCGTTCAGCACGCCGGCGAGCACGGTGGACGCCAGGAACAGCACTCCGGTGCCGCCGAGCACCCCCAGCTGGAACGTGACGGCAGACCAAACCATCACGTTCACGTACGCGGCCTGGCCGTGCTTGAAGCCCGCCGCCTCGCGCCGCATCGCCGGGAACCCGTCGGTGACGGCGAGCCCAACGGACGTGAACGCGAACGCGCAGAGGGACACGGCCGCCTGCTGCTCCAGCACGACGTGGAAGGACCGCCGGCCGAGCACCCTGACGAAGACGAGCTCCGAGAGCGCGAAGATGAGGCCGTGCAGCGCCGACCCGAGCACGTCGAGGACGAAGCCCAGCGCGTACTGCCTCGCCGTGACGCCGGGCGGCCGGTCGGACCCAGAGTCCAGCGCGACGATCGCCACGCCGGCGGTGATGACGACGACAGCGTTGAGGGTGGACAGGCGAAGCCGGTTCTTGACGACGACGCGGCCGAAGAGCGCGGAGAAGGCGAGCGACGACGCGGCGACGAGCGAGGCCGTGGACGCCGGGAGGTAGGCGTACGCCCACGCGTACATGAGGTTGTCGGCGGCGCTGAGGAAGCCAAGGAGGAGGTACCAGAGGCACAGCGCCGGCGACAGCGGCGTTGGCGAGGCCTTGCCGAGGAGGTAGAGCGGGAGCAGGAGCAGGGCGGGCAGGGGCCAGCCGGCGACGGCGGCCCACGAGAGGATCCACTTGCTCTGCCCGCCGTCGGTGTAGTAGAGCCGCGAGAGGAGGCTCGAAGCCGGGAACGCGGTGAGCATGGCGCCGCTGCTCAGGGCCAGCAGCAGCCAGAAGGAGAACGGTTTGCTACGGTACGTCTCCTTGGTGGCGGCGATCAGCTCGGTTGCTCTCTGCTTTAGCGACGGTGAGTGGTTTGGCGCCGGCGCCTCGTCCTCCATCTCAACTTCTGAAGCGCGAAGCAGAGGACATGCAAGATTCAGATGTGCTGTGAATAGCAAGATAACATGAGAAATAAATAGAAAAAAAGATACCAGTTTACTAGCCACTGATCTGTACTAGATCACTCGTATGCAAGATTCAGATGATTGCTGGGTTGTATTGCAGCTCCAAGATTTGAAGTGGCATGTTTTGGTTTCATAAGGACTCATGGAGTAACACTTTGAACAGTTTAGAGGTAGGGTATTCAGAGCTTGTGGCAACTGAACTTTTCTTTCTTTTCCAAATTTTACCAAGTGGGCAGCATAGCTAATGTACCGCGGAAACAAACGATGATTAGGATTTAGGAGACTGATACCCTGTACGTGAATGAATTGAGATAAGCTGGTTGTTAGCCCTTAACGAAAAAGAGGCCAGAATTCGTGAACGAAAAGACTGACGCGCGTCTGCGCGTTGGACTCCGCGCGCGGAGCTTGTCGCAAGTGGGCCAGCGGCCGCCGGGAGCGCTACAGGGCGGCGCAACGGGATAACCGGATAAGACGCGCTCTCGTGCAACTTCCAGGAAGCTTCGTGCATTCCGTGAACCCCAGGCGAACCTATGTGTGCACTATTTTTACAGTTTCATTAATTCATTTCTGTTAAATTTTGCAAGTAGCTGAGATGTAAGTTTATTTATAAATTCAAAAAAAAAGATATGATAGAAGTTTGAGAAACACCGCTCAAAAAAAAGTTTGAGAAACAGTTTCGTTAGAAGTTTGTTAAAAATAGTTCTGATGTAACTTTGTTTTTGTAAGTTCCTGCAGGGCGCGGCTATTCCGCGCGCGCGCGTTAGGACGGCCGCGCGCACGCGACAGCCTCCCAGCCAGCAACTTTCCTTTTTAAAAAAGTTTCATTCCCACCACCTTTTCATTTTAGGAAAGTTTCGGTGCAACTTTTCTGGAAACTTTTGTCTCAAAGAGTTTCGGTGCAACTTTTCTAAAAAACTTTTGTCTCAAAAAATTTTGATGCAACTTTTCTGGAAACTTTTGTGTTAAAAAGTTGCAACAAAACTTCCTACTCTAAACTTTTTCCCACATCCAGGCCCCACTCATGTGCAGCAGTCCCCGCGTCTCGGTCCACGCGCTGCCTGCGCGCCCACGTGCTTGGATTAGAAAATATGTTTGTTTATATAAATTTTAACAAAACCTTTTATTTAGAACCTATACCGGACAAGAAAACGCACAGCATTATTTTTTTAGCTTTGTTTGCATCCCGGCTGCACCATGTGCATAGGCCCCATGTGCATAGGCCCTATGTGTGAGTCCGTGAGTGATGCCCGAGCCATGTGAAACGGGTGGAGGCGGTAGACCGACCGATAGTTTGTCCGTGGCTGTTGGAAGAGTGCGCTCGATTCCGTACGCGCGGGCGCGCGCAGAATAGCCACGTCCATTCGTGAACAAGGAAACATTGTTTAGTTCTGAAACACTAGAGTATCCTATTGTTTCAACTTTCACGTGGTCCTTTTCAAAAAGGGCAGAACCGCTTCAACCATACATAAACAGAAACGAACAATTAACTGTTTTCTTAATTCTTTTCCTGCTAGTTTTTTTTTTTAATGTGTGTGCACTAGAATAATGCTGCTCCACTGTAAAGGCTCCATAGGAACACAAACTTGGTTGCACATGCACCAAAAAAAATAATGAAACGAGGCAGAACAGCTTCTTCGATCATAAATTGATCCAAGGTTAGGTAGATACTCCAGTAGGTTAGGTGGGCGCTCAAAGCACACTTTGTCGTTCAACCTTGTAGAAGAGAACAGCACACCAAGATGATCCAAGAACAGATAGTTCCGCGTCGGTGGCGTTGCACAACGGAATACGCCTATTTTGCAGGATCGTTAGTTGCGCGTCGCCGAGAAACAGGGAAGCGGCAAGACACACCAAGTCGATCAAACCCCCAAACCCTGAACATAGGCAGAACCCTTCCCCAAGAATTGAAGTCTAGAAGCACTTGAACTGTGCTGGGTGACGGAAAGACGACAGGAAACTTGCTGAATTTCGCCACGGAGGAAAGCGGGTAGAGGGACAGAGGGAGAGCGGAGAAAAAGAGGGATAAGTAAGACCTGAGTCTGGGACTCGGATGGCGTGGTGTCGGAGGCCTCCGCCGTCGTCTTGGTCCTCCATGCTCTGCTCTGCTCTGCCGCCTCCTGCAACAGCGATGGCTGGAGCGGAGAGCGACCTCACCACACTCTTGTTGCTGCCAAAGAAAGATTTGTGAATTGTGATGGCCTGCAAAGCTCCTCCAACAAAGAGATGCCCGTGCCCCCACCCGGCTGCATATGAGCGCTGTCCTCCACCCGTCGATCAACGGAGATAATAATACTAGTTGGTGAGCTTACTTACGCAGGCGCGCGGACCCAACCTGGATTCCGATGTTCGTTCCCACGCCGGAACGCCACTTTTCTCGAGTCCTCGTCCTGGACGAGTACTCCTCCTCCTCCTACCACAGCGCTTTCGTTGACTGCCTGGGCACGTTTAGAGTAAACAAACTGAACCGGAGCCGGCAGAAGAGGCCTCCAGTGTTTGACTGGCGTCGGTGGAGGGACGGCAGTACGTACACGCGGGAAACGTTGCGGCAGCGGCTCACGCCACGCGGCCCAACCATCACCGCCGAATCAGCATCCCAACTGCCGTTTGCTGTTGCGGCCTCACTGCTCGGAGTCTCGAACAATCGCACGGCTCGTCTGCCTTTCGTGAAGCACAAGAGAACATAAGAGTAACAGGAGAATATCCAAAGAGCTTCGGCAGCTCACGTCTCCTGGAAATGGGAATAATCACCATTGCAGATCCAAACTAAACGAATAACCACAATTGTACAATAATATATATGAAATCGGCCCGCACATAGCAATGTTCCATTCCAAAAGCTTGTCATCGAATTAGCTGCTGCCACACAACATGGGAGCCTCTCAGATAGAGCACAAACATTCAACAGCCACAACAACATCGTCTCAAGTTGAAGAAACCTGGCTTCAGAATGGACATGATACAAAAACTCATGGCACTTTCTCATAAAATTTTAAAACTCTGGCACACACAACGCTGTTTTGAGTCGAATCTGCTCCTCTATTAATACTTTTCATCTATATCTCATTGAAAAAAGAATCACTAGGGCAATGTGACACATTGTGCCTGTCTATATGTCAAAAATGTACACTGTACAATGTAAACAGTGTGATGAATGAAATTATATGACAGAAAAATGTCATGATTAACTGACATGATATATCCATCTTGTTTTCTGCCATGATCAGTTAAAACCATCTTTGCAAGATACAGTCCAGACTCCTCTGTAGCAGAAAAACGTCATCCAGTGTATCTCACCCATATAAGAGATTTTTATAGAAATGAGAGTATTTGTATCTGATCCTGAGAATACACAGATTATTCAGCATCATCTAGTGAGAGGTTCAAGCTGCACCTCCATTACACCAGAAGTGCTAGATTCTGAGTTCCTGGCTGTACCATCAGGATGCAAAAGATCAACTGAATCATCTTCCTCGGTATTACCTAATACCCAGTGCCCTCTGACATTTCTTTCATTGCTCCTTCTTTTGACCTTCTTATACTCTAAACTCAGCACTATAACTGTAACTGAAAGAACCCACAACATTAAAGCCCAGGTGAGCTCCTCAACATTCTCACTATCATACCTATGGCCTAAATGCTTCATTCCCGTGAAAAGTGCCACAATTCCTACAACAATAGCTAATCTGCCTGTGATAACGTGCAGGTACTCCCACAAGACACGATTCCGGGATGGAACCTCCCCATTAGCTGGTCTACTAGGCCGAAATTTAGCATTTAACGGCTGAGAAACTGCCAGTAATAGAGCCAGTACACCAAATTTAACATGTGTGGAGCTGACAGAAAAGCCACGGAGCTCGGCTGCAGCAAAAAGGACACCAAGAAACATTATAGCAATCCCTGAATACTGCAGATAGGAGTGTATTTGGAACCACCCATCACCTTTCAAGCTCTTCAGATACCGGGCAGCCATTATTCCACCAGGAAGCAAGATGCCCCAGGCAACAAACATCATAAATCCATGAACAGCCAGAACAGGGCGCAAATCCTGCTCTGCCTCAGCCGAACCTCTCAACAACAAAACACGTACGGGGCGACCGCTTGTGACTGAATGCATGTTACTGTCCGTCAGATCATCTGACCAACTTGCACCCATAGCCCAAACAACCTTAAGAGGCGTGGTTGGATCAATTATGTTCTTGCAGTCTACCCTCCCGGTACAAGAAGGGTTAAGAGGACGGGTAAACTCAAATGTAATAATACCATTTTCTGACTTACACCGGACATAGGTTATATTCTCTTTTGTTGGATGGATACCTGTCGCACTCTTTCCATCAATCCAATAGGTTTTTACTCGTCCAACCCCATCATCGCCCACCCATCCTACATAGGTGTAGCTATTCACCATCCCACTTCCGAACCCAATAGCAAGGTATCCACTTTTCTTCTCTCCTCGAGCTGCTATAGATATAGAATCAGCGGATAGAGTCCAGAACAACGTAACCTGCTGGTCATCCAGAAGAACACTGTTATTATACATGTCACTGAGGCCTCCATCAACAACCTGAACCTTCCATCCCATCTTTGGTTCATATACTG
This sequence comes from Eragrostis nindensis, assembly GCA_012490785.1. Lineage (NCBI taxonomy): Eukaryota > Viridiplantae > Streptophyta > Magnoliopsida > Poales > Poaceae > Eragrostis > Eragrostis nindensis. Next base: position 21,557 of record JAAXCT010002233.1, on the reverse strand, counting down.
ACTGATAGTAGACAAGATCAGGTGTGTTCCGATCAGGCAGCCAAACAAGATCTGTAGGAGTTGCTGGTACACCATGAGCATCAGACCCACCAGCATATACGATCTCGGTTTTATTCCGCAGAGTAGCATTCCCACCAATTGGATCCGAAGTGATATACAATGCCACATCATGTCCAGCCTGCATCGAGAACGTGACTGGGACACCCCTCTCAACCTTCAACAGCGGCGCCTCTTTCTTGTTGATGTAAATCACCTTCTCAGGGTTTGGTGGGTTTGGGTAGTGCACTGCTGGAGCAGATGTTACAACTAACGGTGTCTTCCCATCTGCGATGATCCTCTCCTGATCCTCCTTATTTTCCGCATCCAACGGTCCAAGGCAATTGTCCACCGCCTCGGATAAATTCAGCCGAGCAAACCCAAAGGTCGTATCCTTCGGCCCCCCATGGCTCTGCGGGAGGTAGTGCGGCCGCAGTGTGTCTGGCGGCCGCAGCTTCCCAATAGCCCAAACCACTGCCATCTCCTTGGTGGCATCCACTGGTACATCATACTTGGCTTCCTCAGTATCAAGCTTCCTTGCATACCTCACGAAGGACACTCCATCCCGCCTGTGCCCGTACACAAGATTTGAATGGTTGCTGCCCCCATCATAGGCCTTATCTGGGCATACCCCAGTCACCGGCGAGTCATCCTTCCCCAGCGTGCACTCAGCGTAGTCGCTGATGTAGTAGTCCTCGGCAAATGGCATACCTTCCTCGGTGAAGCCGGCGACAACAACGTCGGAGTGGATCATGGCGGGGGAGTTGGCCTTGGGGTCCGCCCACCCGAACGCCATGTAGTACTCGGAGCCGACGGCGGCCTCGAGGCCGATCTCGACGGTGCCAGCCGAGGCGTTGAGCGTCCAGCGGAGGCGGTAGGTCTCCGTCTCCGAGAGCGGGATGCAGTTGTCGAACATAGTGGGCGCGGGCGCCGGCGCCGCGGCGGCGGCGGCGTCGAGCCCGGAGCCGGTGCCGTTTTGGGGGAGGAAGACGTGGCCGAGGTCGGAGGAGGTGTCGGGGTCGTAGAGCGCGAGGAGGCGCGGGAGCGGGGCGGAGAAGGGGAGCTCGAGCGTGGCGTTGCGGAAGGTGCGGTTGAGCGAGAGCGGCGAGAAGGGGGCGCCGGCGGAGAGCTCGGCGAGGGAGGCGCCGTCGGCGGCCCAGAAGCGCGCGGAGGGGGAGGCCGGGAGGAGGTCGAAGCGGGAGAGCGAGAGCGCGCAGGAGCCGTTGGGCGCCAGGCGCACCGTGCCCCGGAGCTGGTGCTGCAGCATGGTGAGGTCGGCGGAGAAGTTGGAGGTCAGGTTGGTGTGCGGGCACGACGCGGCGACGGCGGCCGACGGGGCGGCGAGAGCGGCGGCTAGCAGCGCGCCCGCGAGGAGAAGCAGCGCGAGTAGCGGGGGATCGGCCGCCATGGCCGCGGCCGAGGCGGCGGCGGCGGCTGGCCGGCGGATCGGGATCTGGGAAGGGAGGAGGTGGAGGGATCTGGAAGCGTTGGAGGGGTTGGGTTTGGCGCCGGGGAAGGGGAGGGGGGGCGGTGCGTGCGAGGCTGCCGGGCGGCGGGCGGATAATTCACGGCCGCAGCAGTGGGGTGGTCCGGTCGTCGGAGGCGGGCTGAGATCCACCTCGGTGTCGGGGCTGGTCAGGCGCGGCGTGGCGGTGGTGGCGACTGGTGCGGGTGCGGACGCGCCGGCAGGCAAGCACAATGAAGCAACCGCGCGCTCCCAGCTAGGCAAGAAAATTCGCGGCACAGATCTTGTTGATTTTTCTCGTTCCTCGGTTCAAACGTATAGCTTCAAAGTAAATCGCAATTTTTTCCCTCAAATTCTATTGATATGATTTATTACTTTCTCTTCTTCGTTTGGTTGTTCTGAAAAATAAAACTGACGTTATTTCCAAAGAAGTTGTCTTATGAGTCATGATTAGGATTTTACTAATCTCTCTATCACTGTTTTAAAAAAATCAAATCGTTTAGGTCCTTTTTTTCTCTTTTAACTTATCTTCTTCATACAAATATCATGAATGCTTCAGCTTTAATAAAAAATAATTTCATCTTAAAGAAAATAATATTCCAAACATGGATGTAATATAATCTAGAAACATGCAAGTTTTTAGTCACCTATACTAGTATAATTTATCTCCTTTCATTACCACAGCGAAAGGAGCAAAATGCTTACTCCATCCATTCCAAAATGTAAACATTTATTGAGGATCACAAATTTGACCGCTCGTCTTATTTAAAAAATTATGAAAATATTATTTATTTTGTTACTATTTATTTTATCATTAGATATATTTTAAACATGACTTATTATTTTTATATTTTCAAAAAAAATTGAATAAGACGAACGATCAAACATGAGATCCAAAACTCAACAAATGCTTACATTTTGGAATGGAGGGAGTGTAAGCTTCATGACCATTGGAGTATGGAAACCCTAAAGGTATGAATGTTTTGGTGACAGGGTGACCATATTGATGTGACTAACATTTTCATGTAGGAAGTATTTTATGGTCACGTCAATAAAGTGTCGTCTCACAAACCCTATCTTTATCGACAACTCGATGATTGGTTGCCTCAACAATTTGGATCAAGAGCTTGATGGAGTCAAGGTTGAAGGTGGATCAAGGCTAAGGACATGCTAAATCCAAACAAGTGTTGGCTTGATGTAGATGTAGGCTTGAGTCCATAGGAAAAATCAGACTATCAAAAGAGATCGAATTGGTTCTCTTAGAGCACACTAGTGTTAGAGATCCTTGGATGCGTTGTGAGTCTCTTAGGCACTAGAGTGGAAGAAGCGAAATGAAGGAACCAAGAAAGGAGAAGTTGGAAGCAAGGATCAAGGAATGGATCAAAGTTCAACTTCTGCAGAAGAGACCGGATGGTCCGGTCCTAGAGACTAGACGGTACGGTCTTCATTGAGATCCAGACAGATAAATGAAGTCTCGAGATGCTGCAGAAATAAAGACCGGACCATAAGACCGGATGGTACGATCAGGAGACCGGACGGTACGGTCCTTACAGGCAGAGACAACAGAGAAGGGAAGTTTTCTGTTGGTGAAGATCGAGAAGAGACCGGACGGTACATTACTACAGGATGAGTTGAGACAGAGAAGCTGAAGTTTCTGGAAGTCCTTAGAATAAACACCGGACGGACGACGGTATAGAGACCAAACGGTACAGTCTATGGTCCGGTCCCTATTGCGACTGGGCACTTCTGAGCAACGGCTAGTTTGTGTTGGTAACATATAAATAGTGGGTTACTCGGATCTTGAGGACTCTTTTGGCCATTGTTGAAATGTGAAAAACTCATAGGAAGCCAAGGGCAAGGAAGGGAAGCAATTGTGAAGGATTTGGAGTGATTCTAGTGCTTGAGAGAGTAGCAATTGCATTAACTGATCTCTAGGCTAGTGTGAGTTTGAGAGAGTCACTTCGGTTTGTTACTCTTGGTCTATAGCAAGGTCTAGACCGGTTAGCGTCGGTGTTGAGCTGTCCAAGGAGATTGTGGAAACCGACACAAGTTTATACACTGTCTTAGAGCTTCCGGTGCGAAAGAAGCATCACTAGTGGAGCGCCCTTTGGCCCGCATCAAGTGCGGAGCCTTCCCTCTGAAAGAGCATCCGTAGAGAGCCCGACGGGACGTGCCCTTGACTTCATTCGAAGGGTAAAGTGTGCTCTAAGAGAGATCGCCTTTGAGCGGAGGGACGGGGTCCAGAATCCGGCATGAATGACCTAACGTGGAGTAGGAGAAGCATCCTTCTGATACCACTGGAAAACATCATGAGCATTTCTATCCCTATCTCTTTTACTTACTAGCATTTACGTTTCCGCATTTACCTTTATTATCTTTATGTGCTAGTAGAATTGCATGATAGAATTACTTGTTAAAGTGTTGCTCCTTGTTAGACTAGGTTGTGTGCGCTTGGCTAGCTTCTTGTCATCACCTCCTTAGTATAGTTAGTTTCATAGCCTTGAGTATGAAGTAGATAGATTAATTAGACACCGATTCACACCTCATCTCAGTACCTTGATCCTTTAAGTCATAACTGTTTCATCTAAAATGTATTTGTGTGCTGAAAAATGATTGTCAACTTTGATAATTGTTTTTTTGAAGAACTTTGATAATTGTTGTGCATAAGTGCTTATTCATTATAATTTACATTTGTTATATCTTTCTGAACTAGGATAATAATCTTGTGATATGTTTGTGAACTAGACTCTTTTTTTTCCTTTCTCGTTCAAAACAACATATTTAAATGTTATGAAAGTTTTTAATAGACGCATGTTGTGTTGGATACGTAGGAAAGGAGGCAGCAAAACCACCTCAGGGTTCATCCAAGTCATTCTTTCAAAGGGAAGGTTCACCAAAGTCATAAAAATTCACGTAAAACAATATTAAAAAAAATCATATAAAATCTGCTAGAGACCGTTGTCAACAAAACTACTTGGTTTGTAGTATGTTAACCTTCGTATGAAATTAAACAATACTTAGCCTATGAGTTACCCACAATGGGGCATTCCTTCAGCATCAAGCATGCGGTTAAAACCAAGCCGTGCCCCCATGTAGGGGTGGAAAGTGGATACGGATAATCCGTAATATCCGATATCCGTATCCGATAAAATGTAAATGTGGTACAGAATTTGCCATTCGATTAATATTTTTACACTATTCGAATTCGTATTCGAATTCGATTAGAAAATATGGATGTGGATATGGTTTGAGGTTTTTACATCAGATATCCGACATATCCGTATTTGTATTCGTATCCGCCACTATATCATAAATATATCCATATATTATATCAAAAGTATTATAAAATTGATTCAATTTTGGTGTGAACTAGTGTAAACCATGTGAAATAATGTTATTAAAGATACTTTAGAGAGGTAAAAGTGTAGTAGTTGTCTTCATAACATAGAAAGTTAGATGTATCCGTATTCATCCGAATTAGAGTGACATTCGCTTTTGTATTCGCATTCGTTTAATAACCGATCCGTATTCGTATTCGAAAACATTCGTATTCGTATCCATATCCATTTACAAATATAGATATGGATGTGGGAAAGGCACTACCCGATCCGTATTCGATCCGTTTCCACCCCTACCCCCATGTGCACGTACACGAAGCTCCGTAGCCGGGTCAAACAAGCATTCACGCCCGTCGCACGTGCCGCCGGCTCGCCACGACACACGAGGTCAAACTAAACCGACACCATTCGAGCAATTATTCGCTGTGCCAGGGTCCTAAACGCAAAAAAATACTATTTACCGATAAAACCCCGGCGAGATCCATCCGTCGCCCGAAGCTTCTTCCTCTCGCAGCGCGCCGCGCGTCGTCGTTTTCACCCCAACCCCCACCTCGCGCGCGACGCCGGAGCGACTCCACACCCACCGCCCCGCCCCGCCCCGCCCCGTAGATCCGGGCTCCTGAGCTTCCAGGCGCCGCCCTCAGCGATGCGGGCGCCTGCGATGCTCCGGTGCGCCGCGGCCGCGGCGGCCCTCGCGGTTCTCCTGCTCGTCGCCGCCGCGCCGGCCGCGGGGTTCTACCTCCCCGGCGTCGCCCCGAATGATTTCGCCAAGGTTAATTGGATTTCTGCTTCTTCTCGCCCTTGCTCAACCAACTCGGAATGGCTGTGTTCGTGATCCGAGCTGGATCTGGTCAACGTAGTGGCTGTTCGGAGGCTGGGATCCGCAGATCCAGCTCGGTGGTCCGCGCTTCATGTGTAGCTTCCCTGATTCGTTCTTCGGGTTCAACTAGTTCTGGTGTAAGTTACGGGAATCGGGTGTGTTTAGGCTTGGTATTCAAACGGTTGCACCTCAGTTCGCGCGTTTTTTTTCAATCTTTCACTTCTGGTTTGCTATCGTGATCTCTGCCATGATCTGAAGTACTTAGTATGTTTCTAGAATCTCATGCGATCAGAAGTTGTGGCATGAGTTGAAAAGTCAAAATTTGAAAAGCCCAGCTTTGAAGCTGTCTTCTTAGTGATGGTCCTTGATCCAAAGGTTATGCAGAAGCTAGGCTCTGATATAGATTTCTGCTCTACAACAAAGTATTTGAGTTATCGGCTCCCGTGTCCCAAATCAGATGCTAGATCATGTAGTAAGATCTCCTGTAGAGGATTGTCCATGTTAAGTGGCATGTGTTATTTTGACCCCCTGAAAAATATTAGTTGTGACATCATGGTATCTTATTCTGTTAGAATTTTCTTAAAGTGCTTTCCTTGTTCAGATTTGCTTGTTCTCAGGTGACTGAGATTTCGTACATCTCTCAGTCACATTTTTGGAACAATGAAAACATACTACTGGAACAATGAAACTGCACTGCTAGAACATGAAACTGTACTGTTAGAACAATTAGTTCTTAAGTGAAACAATTTCATTTTTCCAAAGAACTTTTTTTTGCACAAGTGAATGAAAAATATGAGTGGTTGGGTCAAAATCCAATGACTGAAAAAAGTGACTGAGAGATTAGCAAAATCTCAGTCATTTGAGAAGGAGACACCTCCTTCCTTGTTTGTCCTGTGATAAACTATTAGTTTGTGACATCATATCATTTCATTCTGTTACGATATTCTCAGCTGCTTTCCTTATTTATCTACAGAGTGATCCACTTCAAGTGAAAGTGAATAAGCTGACATCAATCAAGACTCAGCTCCCATATACATACTACTCCCTTCCATTCTGTAAGCCGGCTACCATTGTTGACAGTGCTGAAAATCTTGGTGAGGTTCTTCGTGGTGATCGCATCGAGAACTCTCCATATGTGGTTAGTACCTTAGAACAGAGCAAACTTTCCTTATTTTTGTCCTTGGTTAATGTGTTTGATGTCGAATTTGTCATTCTGAATCTTGTTTTGGGCTGTAGTTTCAAATGAGAGAGCCAAAGATGTGTCAGATTGTCTGTAAAGTAACCATCGGTGAGAAAGAAGCAAAGGAGCTCAAGGAAAAGATAGAGGATGAATACCGTGTGAACATGTAAGTGCTATAACACTAAACATGTAGTATTGTTCTTCTGTTCCCTTGGTCATTTTATTCTCCAAAGGACTTAAAAGTTGTGTTACAGGATTCTGGACAACCTACCACTAGTTGTTCCTGTTACAAGGCAAGATAAGAACACTATTGCTTACCAAGGTGGATATCATGTTGGTGTCAAAGGCCAGTATTCTGGAGTAAGTCTGTTGTTCAGTTAGTGCATACCTGTGCTAATGCATGATTTTGCTTTTTTTTGGTTATCTATAATCCTTTTTTCTGCTGATGTGGACTAAATTTTTCTCATCTAAAAATGGTTTCTCAGAGTAAGGAGGAGAGGTATTTCATCCACAACCATTTGTCATTCTTGGTGAAGTATCACAAGGATGATGATTCAGAGCTTTCTAGAATAGTGGGATTTGAAGTCACACCATTAAGGTTTTCCTCTAACTTTGCTTGGTGACTTTTTATTGTCTTGTGCTTCATGAAATGCTTTAATGCATCTTGGTATCTACTTTGGCAGCGTCAAGCATCAGGTCGATGATAAATGGAATGATGTAAACACTCGTTTGACCACATGCGATCCTCACGCGAACAAGTTTGTAATAAATTCTGATTCTCCTCAGGAGGTTGAAGCTGGCAAGGAAATCATATTCACCTATGATGTTCGCTTTGAGGTACTATTTTGGATTTCAGGAGTTGCTTAATGTAGTTTTTGTGTAGCCACTGTTGAAAGGTTTCTTAGAAGCCACACTTTGAATGTTAACATAGGATGGTTTTCATGGAACTTCCATTATTTTTCAGGATAGTGACATCAAGTGGGCCTCCCGCTGGGACACTTACCTTCTGATGACTGATGATCAGATCCATTGGTTTTCTATTGTGAACTCTCTCATGATTGTGCTTTTCCTATCTGGTATGGTGGCCATGATAATGCTTCGCACTCTCTACAGAGATATTTCCAGATACAACCAGCTTGAAACTCAAGAAGAAGCACAAGAGGAAACAGGCTGGAAGCTTGTTCATGGAGATGTGTTCCGTCCTCCAACCAAGTCTGACTTACTCTGCGTTTATGTTGGTACTGGTGTCCAATTCTTTGGCATGCTGCTAGTTACAATGATTTTTGCTGTTTTGGGTTTCCTTTCTCCGTCAAACCGTGGTGGACTGATGACTGCAATGATTCTCGTCTGGGTCTTGATGGGATTGTTTGCTGGCTATGCTTCTTCACGCCTCTATAAGATGTTCAAGGGTTCAGAGTGGAAGAAAATTACCCTTCAAACTGCGTTCCTGTTCCCAGGGATTGCATTTGTTATTTTCTTCATCTTGAACGCTCTTATATGGGGGGAGAAGTCGTCCGGTGCTGTTCCTTTCACCACTATGTTTGCCTTGGTTCTCCTCTGGTTTGGCATCTCAGTACCTCTTGTTTTCGTTGGGAGCTATCTTGGATTCAAGAAACCTGCCATGGAACCCCCAGTGAAGACGAACAAGATTCCTCGTCAGATTCCTGAGCAGGCCTGGTACATGAATCCAATCTTCACCATTCTGATCGGTGGTATTCTCCCATTTGGAGCAGTTTTCATTGAGCTCTTCTTCATCCTCACCTCAATCTGGCTGCAACAATTCTACTACATCTTCGGCTTTCTCTTCTTGGTATTTGTCATCCTCATCATCACCTGTGCCGAAATCACTATCGTGCTCTGCTATTTCCAACTGTGCAGTGAGGACTACCAGTGGTGGTGGAGGTCTTACCTCACCTCAGGATCCTCCGCGGTGTATCTGTTCTTGTATGCCGCTTTCTACTTCTTCACGAAGCTGCAAATTACTAAGCTGGTGTCTGGCATCATGTATTTTGGATACATGCTTCTCGCATCCTATGCCTTCTTTGTGCTGACAGGCACCATTGGTTTCTGTGCATGCTTCTGGTTCACAAGGTTGATTTACTCTTCAGTGAAGATCGATTAGATGCTGCCAACACGACAGAGAAAAGCACATGTTTCTGAGGTCATGAGAACTGTATGATTAATGTGAAGTGGGGAATCATTCCCCCTTTTTGCTCTTCAGCTGTTTCAGGAAAGGTTTTATTTTTGGTAGGAAGTTTATGAATGATTTATGTCTGTTGTGGTCAGATTATACACCTTAGTGAATTGAAACTGAGAAAATACATAAGGATAACACATTGTGATGGAATTTTTCTTGACAGTTTTGGTGGATTATTACGGTATAAATTCAATTCATTGTGACTGGTATGCTTGTATTGGGCTCAGTTGCTGGAACCTGGCAAGGCTGCAGCACCTATATGAAGTACTACTATGATGGCACAAATGTAATCAATAGTTGCCTTTATCTGCTCCAAACTTTTCTTGCCAGAAATGGTCGCTCTTGTGTTCGAAGTGTTGAAATTCTCTCTATGTGATTTTATCACTTTGCTACTGCATTTGAAAATTAGCTTGGAAGCTTGGAGCGTCCGTAACTCGTCGATACGTTTTGCCTCTGGCCTCCACGATTTCACCACAGCTCGAGAAGAATTACTCCTAGTGTCAAAAAACTTGTCATTTTAAGGTTGTCTTAAGTCAAATTTTTTAAATTTTGACTTGAAATATCTTTTTATGCATTAAGTTTAGAAATGTGAAAATAATACGAGTAGATTCGTATTGAATATGATTTCATAAAAGTATATTTTAGCTGTATTTTATAAATATTTTATAAATATTTTGTAGCAAAAAGTATTAGTTAAAGTTGCGTTTTGAAGACCATGTTAATGTTCTAAACGACAAGTTTTTTGACACTGGAGGAGGACCAATGAATCGATTCATTTCGGCGGCTGTCTGCTTTGATCCTCTCCTGCGGCGAACGGCGCCGCTGAAAATTGGAGGCCGAACCGAGCTGGCGCTGGAACCTTGGGATTCGGCCATTGCCATTGGCGCGCAAGCGATTCAGTTCCCGCCAAATCTGCAGAAATCCCATGGTGTCCCGGTCAAACAAGTGGGCCACAATCGCCGCGAAATCATGCTATTCGAGCCTGACACCGGCACCATATTGGCGCTGCTGCTGTCTCCCGTTCAGCCCACGTGCTCTCAGCCACTCCTCTTTCTTCCTCGTCTCTCTTCTTTTTAGCCAGCAAACCCACGGAGGCCTGCCGCCCAGACCGGAACCTGCTGATGGCAATGGCGTGGCTCCCGGCCGTCGCCGTGCTGGCGGTCCTCGCGGCCGACCGCTGTGCCGCGACGGACCACATCGTGGGCGCCAACCACGGGTGGAACCCCAACATCAACTACTCCCTCTGGTCGGGCAACCAGACCTTCTACGTCGGCGACCTCATCTGTAAGTAGTAGCTGCCTCGCTTGCTTCCCATTCCTCCATCAATGGATTAGATCCAGTTGTACTGAGCTCCATTCGAGGCACGAATGCTAACTCTGCAATCTGTGACGGTGGGCGCAGCGTTCCGGTACCAGAAGGGGACGCACAACGTGTTCGAGGTGAACCAGACGGGGTACGACAACTGCACCATGGCCGGGGTCGCCGGCAACTGGACCTCCGGCAAGGACTTCATCCCGCTGCCCGAGGCACGCCGCTACTACTTCATCTGCGGCAACGGCTTCTGCCAGCAAGGCATGAAGGTCGCCATCACCGTCCACCCGCTCCCGCACAACGCCTCCGCCGACGGCAAGCGCCCCGGCGGCACCGGCGAGCAGGAACAAGACTCCGCAGCGGCAGTGCGCAGCTGGTTGGGCGCCGTGTGGATGGCGGCGCTCGCGTTGGCCGTGGCTGCCGTTGCCGTTTAATGTCACACAAGTCTGATTCCAAGCATTGTCCGAACATTGTTTTCCTGCCCCTGCTTCCAGGGAAGCTCTGATCGGACTTCTCTAGTTTTCCTTCACTAGATATGTCTGCAGCAAAGCTGCCTTTGTTTATCCAGTATTGATGAATGAGAGCCACTGCTAGAGAAATTCAGCGAGATGATACAAAGCAATAAGTGGCGCCATTGCAACCAAGACAGACGAGAACAGTCACACGAAAGCTATAGCTTCTGAAGCCTCTGATGCATTTCACAACTCCCGGTCCACCAACCAACATGCCACCATGTATTACAGGTTGTGACGACCCTCAAGACTAGAAAGAAAACAACAAACTCTGTACCAGACAGTCGAATAGAATGCCTTTCTTATATACACCGCTTCCTATCCATTTTTGTCTATTGCCCACTGGTTATAGCTCCTCAGCACGGTGCGCCTACTTCGACGGATCGTCCGGACCATCAAGCTCGCTGTTCACAATGGAAGGGCTCAAATTCTGAAAGAGGAGCATAGGCTTTTACAATGCGAGATGCCCATGCCTCAACTATGTAGTTGTGTGGGTCGTAGGAAAGCTTACTTTGGCCGCATTTCTTCTGAAGTGACCGCAGATTGCTCGGCGCTAGAAGTAGCAACTGACAAAACTGGCTTCTTCAACTGTACCACGATCACAGTCATGTTATCGCAGCCATCTCCACCAGAAACAGGTGCCAAACAGTGGTCAATCAGCTTCTCACACACAGCGGAGAGTTTCTCCTCCTGCAAATTTTTTGAAACAAATTCAGGGTGTTACTGGAATTGACCTTCACTTTTTGAACAAGATCAAGGATTTAGGAAAACAGTTTCTTACAGTTTTTATGTGTTTGTGGATGAAATCCACTACTTGCTGACTTGACATGCAGTCCCTGAGAGAAAAAAAGGGTCTCAACAACTCAACATGCGTTGCAAATGCTAATTAGAAGAAAAAAGTAGATAAAACATGAAAGACATGGAAACCAGCATGCCAACGATCAAATCAAATTGGTTCAGGCAAGAAAAGCGACATGGGAGTTAGTCATTTCCTTATGCTGCTTCCTAAAAGGAGCGCTAACTTCGAGCATGTCTCCGAATGACAGTATGGCCAATGACCAAACATAGTTTACAACCTTATGATCATGAATTCTTCTTGGCGAAAGTTGTTTTATGGCGTGGAACCATCAATGTATTTTGCAATCAGTCGTGACCCATAACTCTACTTACTCTACAAGTAACAACACCTGCTAAATGAGTAATATTCAACCCTCGATGAGAATTCCTGATCTCTAATGAAGATTTAGTCAATATAGACATAAAAAAATATCTGATAACATTCTCCAATGGAAATTTCACAATAGTATAGTATGATCTTGATACATACAAGTATCAAACAGGAAAAGCTACGACCCAGGTACAAATCAGCAACTGCAAACCTCGAGTCTAAATTAAATGGATGATACGTGTCCCAAAAGTAGATTTGATATATAGGTGAGTACTCATTAAATAGCTGACACTACACCTTTTTTTTTGTGGGGGGGCATAATAGCTGACACTACACTAAAGATGTCCTTTTGTACAAATTCCACACTCAGCAGTACTAGTTGAAGCCCAATGACATTTTCAAAGCAATCAGCCCAGAGTTGACGAAGATACTTGAGCACCATTTGCTTAGCAAATGGTTATATTTTCCAGGTTCATTATGAATTTAGCTATGGATGATGCCTGTCGATCATTGCAATTCTAATGTCAAAAGACCGATTGCAACATAAACAAGCAATGGCAAAAGAATATTCACTATCTTCCTCCCCTGGTTATCATAAAAAGAGACTGAAGCAAAGAAAATTTCTAGTTTCTTACCCTCAATAAGATGGCAAAGTCTGTATATATTACTATAACAAAAATACAATGAGCATAAAGATATACTACAACACAATGGAAGTATCTCAGTTACAGAAAAATTGGTGGCAGTAATAACATACCATATTCCATCACATGCTAGAACAATGAATTCATCATCCTCAGAAAGTTTAACCTGATAAAAGACAAATAAATACTGAGTCCCATTTTGTTCAAAGTAAAAGGAAACACTGACACGTGCCCCACAAAACTCACAGTTTTCAACTCAGGTTCGGCTGTTACAATCTGTCTCTCAGCTGGCAAAAGCTCATTCTGCTTTAATTCCATGTCACCTAGATGAAATAAAAAAATAAAAAACGCTGTCTGTGACAAAGAAAATATTTTCTGCTCGAGGAAAAGCAGTGTCACCTATAGCTCTTGCCAAATTCAGACTTCCATTGACACGCCCAGCCACGATGAATCCACCAGCGCTCAATATCCTCTCCTTTTCCCCTTCTAGATCTGGCTTGTGATCTGTGGATAGATTTAAAGCCTGCACAACAGATGAGTCAGTAAAACACAGTCTCCATATTCATACTTAGCAATTAGAGCTCTGTGTTAAAGAAATCTAGCGTACTTGGCCTTTTCTTGAGATTACACATCGGGAATCCCCTGCATTTGCCACAATGAGTTCATCATTTCTTAGGACAGCTACACAAGCTGTGCTTCCAGATGTTGGCCCCCGAAAGTGTGAATTTGGACCCTGCTAGTAAAAAGGGGTTCAGACTTCAGATAATCTCTAGATTTACTATAATTTAAGAAAACAGAAATAAATACAAAAAATACATAAAAGTCCCAATACTTTTGCAAGCAACATCCATAAAAAGAAAATATCTCCACTCAGTTATAAGAAAAATAACTTTAAATAGTAGCATATATGCAATTTTGGAAGAATGGCTACCAAAATGTTCTCCAGTTGAGCTGTCAGTTTGTCACCAAATAGCATGTAACTCATTGGATGCGTTCCGTAACTTAGCCAGATGGGAAACAAGATGGAAACCTTATCTACTGGCATTTAAAATAGACTGCTAGACCCAAGCCTGATAAGCAAGGAACCTCTAGCAATGAGCCCAATTGTTTTGTTATCATATATTACGATAAATCTATCATGGTAAGATATCCTATCAGCTGACAGGATAAGGATATCAAGGGTCCACAACCAGTTTTTGACTTGTGAGTGTTAACGAGAGGCTTTTATCCCATGGCATGTGCAGAAGTAATATTTCAGAGCAACACGCCAAGGACGGTAATGACTGCAATTTCGCTTGTCATGAAAAAACATTTAGAAATTTACCTCCTCAGATTCCCAATTATCCTCTAATTTATCTGAATCTGTTCCTTTGTGGGACCATATAATGCCCTCTAGCATGCCTGTGATTTTGTGTCCGTTTCCCTTTTCACCCATCTCATTGAGTTCTCTCCATCCCCTCTGCCCTTTCATCATCTCGTCCATTCTGAAAGAGTGAAGTATCGTAAAGGGTCATTCACAAAATAATGTCAATTTCATTCATAATGACTTCTCTAAGAATAGAGTGAAATTTACCTTAAGAAAGCTTTATGGACAGAAGTAGGTAAATCATCAGATGAATTGGCTTCATTTATGAGAACTTGCCTGTGCAAGTATTTAGCACAAAATTTAGAGACCGCTTTTCCTGAAATAACAAGGGGAATCACATCACGCTACCATGAAAAGCAATTGGTGACAATGACACGTAACTACATTAGAATATACATTATGCACTTCTTGCAGGTACTCTTTATTAAATCAGAAATGGAAAGAAGTTAGACTGTTTTCCTTGATAGTCACATCTACCTAGAGGCTACTATTCTGGACATCCAAAGTTAGCAATAGCATCAAATCAATAAATGTAGAATAGTTGGTGCTATGATGCATAACTACATGATAATGTACACGACAATTCGCAACCATGTAATTCCAGCTAGTCCTAAAACAGAAATGTAGAACAGTTGGATTGTTTGACTTGTTACTGCCACATCTAGCTAGAAGCTTAGCATTCTGAACAACCAAAGTTAACAATAGGACCAAACAAATGCTACACTACTAATCAGTTTTCATCGAGATCATGACACTACTTAATACTGCCAATAAGCCTCTCGAGCATTCAAGAAACGGATTCTCATCCTTAGATGAACTTCATAGTAGGTAGTTGGCAGGTGCAAGGATGTTTCTTTTGTGGGGACCACTTCAAACATCCCAAAAGGGTCCCCCATCATTAATTCGTACGTTGTTAGATGTCATACAAATCTACAATCCTTTAGCCGATTACAAAAAGGAAAAGATTAATGCTAAGTGCCACGTATATGATCTGATACTTCTCGGACAAGTCCACATTGTTCATTCACATTCAATACTCATGAAGTCATAAGAACAGTCGCTATGATGATAAGCAAATTTGGCCGACAAATCCCCATAGCCCACAGGAATACTGAGTATACAGTGCTTCAATTTCACTAATATAACTAACAAGTACAGATATATCAAATTACAGAATGATACAGAGCTTAGACGAATCTAATCCACCAAATACACCCATTCTGGAGCTCAAATCAATCCACATTCGCTCGGAAGTCAGTGAAGCTGAAAACAATATCTCAGACAGAATAAGAGAATCAACCAGAAGTTACCTCCATGGCCGTCATAGACGCCAAAAAAGGACGTGCAGTCATCCAGGTTTGGGAACGCGGCATGCTGCAACGCAATACACGACAAATCAGTATTTAAGAAGCAATGCTTATACTTTGAAGTTATGTAAGCAAATAAACAATCCCTATCTCAAGCAGCCGAACATGAGCCAGCTTTCGTCATGTATGATCAAGATCAGATATTCAGTGCTAGTAGCGAATCAGCAAGCTCCCAATGCGACTGCGACAAGCCGACAAACCCGCATCCCGGGTTTTTTTTGCTTACATGCGAGACGCCATTGGTCAAACGAACCATGACAGAATTAATTCTACGATGTCGGTTCCCCAACAATAGGAAACAGCAATTGGGCACTCAATTCGCCATCCTGCGAACCTATACTCAGGATCGCGACCTGGACACTTTACAAGCGGCATCAATTTCCCACACCTTCAGGGCCGCATCGCGCAGAATCACCCCCCAGTTGAGAGTTGCATCCGCAATCCATCCAGGACACGAAGGTAACCGATCAGGAAAACGCATGGGGGGAGCAGAGAAGGTCGAAACTCACCGCGTCCTCCATGGTGGTCCGCCAACCCTGCATGGAGGAGACGCCGAAGCGGACGCGGTCGTTCTCGCCGTCGGCGGAGGCCTTCTCGGTCTTGGGCGTGCTGAGGTACACCCCCATCTCTTCCCCGACCCGGAATCCCCCCGCCTGCACCCTGCACCAAAACACACCACGTCGTCAGAACCCAACACGCATTCCGCCGCGGCGCGGCGAGATTGATCCGAGAGCCCTGGAGCCCCCAGCCCGACCTCCCGGATTGCGAGACCGCCAGACGCGACGCGGGCGCAATTCGGACGGGACGGGAAGGGAAGGGTTGCGGCGCGCGATTGATTGGGGAGGAGGTCGAGGAGCAACTTACGAGGAGGCGGAGGACGAGCCTCGGCGATGCGAGACGATGACGACGAGGGGCAGGTCGAGGCGCGGCGAGGCGGAGGCGAGAAAGAGGCGGTCGTGGGTGGGGCGCGTGTTGTATTTGTAGGCAGTGGGAGCGGTCGCGGGGAAGGAGATGGGGCGGTGGGGGCAGGGCAGGGCAGGCGGTGCAGAGAGAAGAAGAGCAGAGACGGTGTGGGGGAGGATTCGGGGAAGATTGCGTATCCCGTTTTTCTATTCACCGCCAGCTCCCCACATAGGAGTATCTTCCTGCTCCCTCCCGCCTTCCTCCCCTTGTACCCCTGCCAGCAGCCACCGTAATGCCATGGCCATCTCTGCAAATTGTTTGCAGATGCACAAGGGCTTTTGCCTTTTAGTTTTGATCATAGTCATATTTGTATGGACGATCACTTGGTCCTGCACAAACCATGCAATGTATGGAAAAAACTTGGTTCTACTCACGAGGAGTACTAGAATTGGAAAGGAAACAAAGGACTACTGTTGCATACTCCACTGTCAGTAACAATAGTTAGGAATCAGGATCCTGCAAAATCTGGATTGTTTCTGAATTCTGAGCCTCAAAATGTTTTGTATAATAATCAACACAGGCCGGCGGTTAACCCACGGTGGTTCTGCGCCGTCACCGTCAAGCTTTGACGCCCCAGGTGACCGGAGCTTAAACACCACATGTCAGAGATTTTTTGGTTTCCCTCTCTTTAATCGCCTTCATCTCACCGTCACCGATGACCGGAAAGTTCGTGACCCTGCACAGTGAGCCAGAAACCAACAGCTCTGAACACGCGTCCGTTTCGTGGCAACGTTTCCGGGACGACAAGTGTTCACGCATCATTCGGAGGAGAAAGGAAGATGTCATGTCCTATAGAAGTTCGTACGTACTCCTACTCTAGTATGTGAACAGCGCGATTAGGCGAGCGAGCAACACCTGGCACGCCACGAAAGAACCCGGCAACGATGGCTGCCGCTCTAATGACGGCAGAAATGCAGACATCCGGCGTACTTAACCTGCATAAACAAGAGACTGAAAGATGATACGTCACCTAACCTCCAACAGTATACTATTACCAAGTACTCTTCGGCAACGCAGGATCCTCTGCATCAGCAACTAGCCCTTGTGTTACCATCTGGTCCCAAACGAACGGAAACCAAACCACAACACAGAAAATTGCAGGACACGGCCACGAGGCAGTTTGTCAAATCGCAGGGCCAGACGGCTTGGCGGCGGCCTGCGCCCTGCTGCTTCGGCTGCACCTCTCACCTCTGCCACACCGACCCCATACGAGTCCGTGCAAGAGAATCTTTCTCCATACCCGTCGTCACCTCCAAATCTTTTGGTCCTCTCGCGGCAATGCATGCGTTGGCGACGGAGCTCTGATGATCCTGCCATCCTGGGGACTCGTTGCCATGTGTGCGCCCCTCGCTAGATCGCAAGCAAGGAGACGGAGCGGGAGCGCCATTGCCAGCGCAAGGTAAACCACGCAGCTCCAAATTTGCCGAGATAAAATAAGGGATCCGACCCATGCCCATGCGACCTGTCAAGATCCTGCGATAGATATGATCGCGGATTAGCCTCGGGAGCCCACGCAGGTCCGGATTCCGCTGGATTTGCGCTGCTAAATGTGGTAACTTGCGCCGCTGGCGTGCGGAATTATTTAACTCGATTGGTTAATTAATCGGATTGTTTAAGTCGCGTGTCAGCTGGGTTAATTAGGCTGGTCCCAGGTCTCTCTGATGCCGAGGAATGTGGGCTTGTTGTACGACGGAAGAGCGGGATTTTTTTTTTTCATTTTGTGTTTGAGCATGCATTGCGCCTCATGTGAAGGAGCTCGTGGAAGTTGCTGCTGGAAATGGAGGGAAAAGGACAGAGGGAGTATCCCTACGTGATCAAGTGCACGATACACTAGGCATAGTACAATCGTATGTTGTGCTTTTCAAAAGATGGTGTAGTCTCATTTCTGTACACGTAAGAGCATCTCCAAGATCTTCAGTATAACATTAGCTAAATTTACATATTTTACTTACTTTGTAAAAATAGAAACCTCTCTAAAAAACAAACATGAGCTATCCAAGAGACTAGCTATTTATTAGTCTTGACTCTCCATATTCAAAACCTTCACGTCTGAATACTATACCGTACCAGTGGGCAAGGCGATTCAGTGGGCTCTTGATACTACAGCAGAGCTGATCCCTGTATCACTTCCGGCAAACTCCTCTCAATGCTGCCGCCCATCTTTTTGTGTGATTGGATTGGATCCTGGGTACAATTTATATGCCAACCAGACGCATTATAATTGGAGTCTTCCTAGATTTGGATTTGGGGACCAAATCGTTTCTTGCATGCATGCCGATTCTAAGAACCAAACCGAGACTTAGCGTAGTCTTTGCGCAAATGCTGCTCAAATTGCCCTACCGTTTATTCCCACCAAAAACGTGGAAAAATACAGCGAAAGAGATTTTTTTTTTTGAGCTCCTACAGTGAAAGCGAAATGGAAGGAGTAGGACGGATGGAAAATCGCGCGATCGCGTCCAATCAGTTTGCAGCCCACAACGGCCCAGATCACCCCTGCAGCCCATGGGCCGCGCGCGGCCGCGAGGCCACAAGGAACGTGCGGACGTGCGGTCACGCCACCGAAAAACAATTTTATGAGACCGGATCTCACAAAATTGTCTGATTCAATTCTCTTCCCACGCCACACGCCAGCGATGGAATGTGCGGCCTCGCTGTAACCCCAGCACGATCGACACGTTAAAAGGAGCCGTAAACGTCAACGAGCCACGGGAGAGCAGAAACGCCCAAGAGAAGAGAAGAGTAAGAGGAGCAGAGCGATCTTCCTCCGATCCACTCCGGCTTCGATCCGAGATCCCGACGATGGCGTCCGACCGGTGCTGCACCTTCCTGGAGATCCTCCTCGCCATCATCCTCCCCCCGCTCGGCGTCTTCCTCCGCTTCGGATGCTGCAGCGTAAGCCCGTCCTCCCCCTCCCAATCTCCCTCTCGGCCTCCCTCCTTGATTCGATAGATTTGCTGCGATCCCTAACTGCGCGGTCGAGGATGCGCCGCCCGAGTGCCGGGTTGGCTAGCTTCGGTAGAACTGTAAATTTAGAGCCAGGGGGTTTCATGTCGTCGGGTGGGACGGTACGTCGTCTGAATCCAGGGTTCAGGAGCGTCAAAATCATGTGCTGCATCTAGGTCGTGCGCCACGCCCTCCGTGAATTTCCCTATCTGTACCGCTTAGTTCTTCTCCATTCCTGTAGTGGCGACCTGGCCTTGTGTTGGGTTCACTTTGGCTTCCTGCAAAACTAAACTACTGGGTCCAAGTAAAAGTCTGATCGCATTTTCTCTGCCACATTTGTCAAATGCATAGATCCATTGTCTAATTAAACTAGTACGAACTATGAAATACAGTGGAACAAGTGATGCCACATGATATTTGTGTGCCTCTTATGTTGGATGCGCACTTTGGTGTCTACCTAGGCAGTTCGAGAGTCCTTTGTCAGCATGTCTAAATACTAGCTTGAAGCTAGTACTTTACAAGGATAAATATAGTGATTTCAAGTTATTGGGATGGCATCTGGGCTGAGTCCTGAGCTCAGGAGCATCAAACGTGTTCCTGCATCTCTGCAGCTGCAAGTTACGCTGCGATGGTAGTGGATGAGCGAGTACTAGCCGCGAAATCCTGCCATCTACCAAAAAATCTGGCATTTTCATTTCACTGCCACGTTTCTCCCTTAACGGGTGAGCAAGTAGACCCCATGCCTAATAATTGAGGAATTTGTCTAATCTGAAAAACCATTCTGAACACGTGGCTATATACAAACGTTTGTTTTGTTTTGATACCTGTACTGTCTGTTCCTGTAACACCGCTGATAATACTCCTTTCCATATCTATACAGATGGAGTTCTGCATCTGCTTGCTGCTCACAATTCTTGGCTATGTCCCTGGAATCATCTACGCAGTCTACGTCCTTGTTGCTCTTGGCTCCGACCGCGACAGGGACTACTATGAAGTTGCTTAGTTTGGTTGATTCTGTCATGCCTTGTGATTTGCAGTGCACAGTTGAGTCTGAACATTATTTTCATGTGGATCATTGGACATGGCATAATGGGTGGTTTTGTGTCTTGTGTTTAGTCTTCCTTGACTATGTTGTGATCTATTTGACTCCTTATTCCACTCTGTTAAATACTTGGAACTGTGGTCCATCCTGTAACTGCGAATCGTGGTGCAAGTGAATAAGTTGTTTTACTCTGATGAATAAAAACCATTTGTTATGAATGATTTGTGTTCCCGTGCAATTACACAATTGCAGCTCACACCCTGGTTCTTTACTGAAGTACTGGTTGAGCCGATGTCTATTCTGCCTAATAAATCATTTCTCCATCAGCCTAGCTTCATCATCGTTAAAAAATATCACTCGTATATGTCTGCTGGGATGCAGACTTTTGACATTTCTGTATAGCTGCTATCAACAATTTATCTTGATTGGTATCCATATTTGAGGTTGTTTGAACTACAGCACAAAAGCAGCGCATGTTGTTTGAACTCTCCTTCAGAAATAAGATATATTCATCATATTCTACCTGTGGGTGTTTTTTACTCGTCGTTAGGCATGATTTGGAGGGAGCATCATATTCTAGATGGCATTCTGTTGATCTAACTACACACATACCACTCATATATATAAAATAAAGTGTTATTCGTCGTTTTGATGGATCATATCTTGCTGCCGATACGAGCAACCAACCACTTATGCTGTCACTCAGCTCTGCGCCGTGATCCTTGTTTTCTGAACGACATCTTCACGACGATAATGATGCAGTGCGGAGCCTGTGTAATACAGCCAGAACCCTTGATTCCTGGCGCTGGATGTTGGTGCCCATGTGTGGCCCGGCGATTCTGCTAGATTGCAAGCATCTGCGTAGATTGTGTGTAGCAGCTCGAGAAGTTTTGTATTACTACTACTTTTGTTTAATGGCTCTTCGGATTGCAAGGATCATGTCTTCGTTGCTGCACGATGTATTGCACCTGCGCTTACTGCCTGCCCGCTTGGCTCTGTTCGCTTGCGCTGATATCTGAATATCTGGTCGTTGATTCAAGCAGTGTTCGCGATTCTGAAAGGTTTTCGTCAGATTCTTTTGTCAGTCTCCCTGGAAGCATTCGCCGCTGCTTCATATACCAATTTTGGGGCACGCTTTGTCGCCTTCATTGGACTAGACATCATCGGTAACCAACAAGTCGACGGCCTGACGGGAGATCTCTCTC
>JAAXCT010002232.1:0-86821 GCA_012490785.1 Eragrostis nindensis | reverse complement strand
TGTTTCATGACTATACATGCATGGTTCTTTTGGTACATATATGCATGTGCTTACTTTATTTCAAAGATTGATATCAATAAATTTTGTGGCAACGCTGAGAATTCAAGAGAGTACATGATTCCATCACCGTGTGGATAGATAGATATGACACACACGCATACACAAAGATAATCTTTGAAGAAGAGAGGGTTATCTTTATGTTGTGATGAATGGCCGTACTCGAAAAATTTTGTGCAACAAGCTACTAACTGGTTTTAGATCAAACTATTGGCGGCTATAGAACTTAGTCTTATTAATTAGTTGATACGGGCTAATGAAGTGTGTCTGATAAACTCAAGAGCCTCCCATCAAGGATAAGCACGTTAGGGGTGTCATTAGGAACTTTAGGTATATGTTTAGTTCAGATTTTTTTTTTATTTGTTTGAGTTGACTAGAATAAATTTCATTAACAGAACAAAGAAAGACACACCAGCGCTGCATGACTCGGAGAAGATATATTTGACGTTACACACACAAAAGTCATGTAACCACGCAGCTAATGAAAGAATTAATTCCTAGCAACAACTTGTTTATGTTACAAAATTAATTTCCAAGCACCACAATACACGGTAGAATTTCCTTCAAACCATTATAGCATCCCACTTCTAGGTTCATGGTCTCCTTAATTAATTTGTAGGTTGATATGGGCACAGCTAATAACATGCATATGTGAGAGATAGTTTACCCCAGCAGATCGATGATCAGTAGCCACCAATGTGGGAATTGTCGTGATATGTACATCTGATATTACCTCCCGATCATCTTCTCTGTTTGGTTGGCTTCTAGCTCTCTGAAGGGACGTATTTTGTTCATCAGGCAACCCCAAGAGCTGCGGCCGATCCTTCCACATATATAGATCTGAATGACCCAGGCTGCTTTCGCCTTTGTGTATGCTCTGTGCCATAATCAGATTAAATATACCTGATAGCGCTGTTATGGGAGTAACAAGATAATCAAAGATAGTGTGATGAACTATCAACTCCGTCGTCCTCTGTCTGCCACCCGTAAGCATGGCTTGTGTCCGATCCAGCACGATACTTGCATATTCTTACTTTAAGCTTCTTGCATCTCATCTATCTGATGACTGTGCGTGGAATGATCCACGAAGCTTCTCCAGCAGTGTTGCTAATGAAGTGTGCCTGATAAACTCAAGAACCTCCCATCAAGGATAAGCACGTTAGGGGTGTCATCAGCAACTTTAGCTATATGCTTACTTGAGATTTTTTTTATTTGTTCGAGTTGACTAGAGTAAATGTCATTAACATAAAGAAGAAAGAAACGCGCTGCATGACTCGGAGAAGACACATTTGACGTTACACACACGAAGTCACGTGATGCAGCTAATTACAGAATTAATTTATAGCATCCCACTTGTTTATGTTACAAAACTAATTTCCAAGCACCACAATATAACGGTAGAATTTTCTTCCAACCATTGTAGCATCCCTCTTCTAGGTTCATGTTGCCATTAATTAATTTGTAGCTTCATATTAGCACAGCTAATAACACCCAACAGATCGATGGTCAGCAGTCACCGACGTGGGGATTGTCATGACATGTACATCTGAATCTTCTCCCGATCATCGTGTATGTTTGGTTGGTTTATAGCTCTCCGCTCTCCGAATGAACGAAGTAATTTGTTCATCGGGCAACCCAAGAGCCCCGATCCTTCCACGCATATAGATTCGAATGACCCAGGTTGCTTTCGCCTTTGTCTATGCACTTTGCCCTAATCAGATTAAATATACCAGATAGCCCTGTTATGGGAGTAATAAGATAATCAAAGATAGTGTGATGAACTATCTACTCCGTCGTCCCCGTCTGTTTCCACCCGTAAGCCTGGCTCGTGTCCGATCCTGCACGATACTTGCATGTTCTTCCTTTAAGCCTTTTGCATCTCGTATATCCCAGTGACCGCACACGGAAGCATCCTCGAAGCATCTAACATTGGAGACCTTTTGAAACATGACAGTAGGGAGCTAGTTCCTAAAGGAAATGTTGCTTTTTGAACTTCATGCGTAACTGAACCATGCAAAGTACTAGATTAGTGCAGTCGTTACCTATATACGTACATATCATGCAGGGGATAATGACATAGCTCCTGAGGTATGTGGTAGAGGATAGTGACTTCCTGGACCAATATTTTGCTAATGGATGAACGTCAAGACATGTGTACGCCGGTGTGCCTTGATTAGGCTAAATAATGTGGTGCTCAGTTCATAATATATTTTGACTTTTAGGGTTGTTTTCACCTTGTTCCATTATTTTTTTTAAAAAAATGCATTGAGATCGCCCAGCTATTCCTCTGGTAGTAGATGACTTGTTCCTACATGAAATTCTCAGAAAAATATCTTCACGGTTTTGACTGAACTCACGTTGGAACCTTAAGGGAGAAGGCAGGAATCGAATCCACATCGTGGTTGGTGGTGCCCTGGGACCAGGGTACTACCTTATTCATTACCCCAGCTAAACAAATGTACTCCAGCTCGACTGCAGCCACGCATCCATCGGATCCCATCCCACGCCACAACCTCATGCATGCATTGAAAGAAAGCAATTCCCAAAAAATCAACTCACCATGCACCACTCTTTCGTTTATTTTTTTACATAATTCTTTGATGAAAATTTCAATTAATTTAATGTATTGTTTCGATAAATTGGCTTTCGATATTTTTATGCACCAAAAAAGATCCATGATGAATAATTTCTTCAAAAAAATTTTTTTTTTCTGTTGCACAATAACATTTCTACTACTACCCGAACTATCCACATTTATAGTCGTAATATCGGCAGCTATTCAATAGCTATATTATCCTTATAATAATGTAAACGAAAAGTCCAATTTACTTCCCTCACCTATTGCTTAAGTTCAAGTGGTTTTCCAGAAATGATAGAGAGATTTGACCGACCAATGAGTGGCCATGTCAGCAAAATCACTCATCTGCGTGATCAACTTCAATATGATAGAGATTCGCTTGCCAAATTAAAGAGAGTAGTGGAATGAATTTGGTAGATTATCCTATTTTCGTTATGTCAATTAACTTTCCTCATTGAGCTACAACAGATAAATTGAGTTGACGCAATTTCATTTTTTGTTTTACTTTAATAAAAGTGTTAAGCGAAGAACAATATATATCAACCAAACCCCTGTGCTCGTCTTTACCTTGAGATGACATATCCTAATAATATTAAATTTTCTCAGCTTCCGGAAAATCACACACATGTAGAGCACAATTTTGTACCACTCATCTCATTAAATCTGCAGCTACGTAATCCTTGATGAACTTCCAAATTTCTGTTAGAATGCAATGCCATCATCCATTAGATCTTTTCAGCATCTTCGGCAGGTACTATAAGAACCCCCAAATACCAATGCCGCTCCCGAGTCATGTCCCCAGTCCATGCTCCAATTTAGTGTCGTGATTTGATTGTGGCTCTTTTCCTTGCTGGCGACCCTGCTTACCATATTCTCAGCTGGCGCATAGTTGATATTAATGGTACGCATACACGCTGGAAAGTGTACCTGAACTGTGAGAACACTTGGTCTTTTATAGGAATGCTGGAGCAGAGTTAGTGAATGGACATCGATTAGTGGCGGAGGATTAATGCCATCAATGACATTGGCCTCTTGATTGCGCACTGGTGTTGGTGTTACTCTTTTTTTTCTCTGCGAGGGAATACAATAGTAACATTGCGATCTAACAACTAAAGAACAGATCAGTATTTGAGGGGCTGGGCCAAGAATACAAGTGGAGCATATAAAAAAGAAAAACAGGATATTTTGGAGATTGTTGTGGACAACTGGACAAAAAGGCCGAGACCACATGCTACAACCTCATGAGGTTGACTTAAAGCAATTTTTAAAGGAAAGGCTGGTTCAATTATTAAGAGAAGAAGGCGAAATGGTATCAACGTTTCAAAACAGAGATTCTTGAAAGGAGATAGCAATACGAAGTATTTCCAATTGGTAGCTAATGGAAAATATAGGAGAAGAACACGAATTTTTCAACTCGAAGATGGTAGTCAGATCATAAGAGGTGATGATCAGTTGAAATCATACAAAACTACATATTATCAAGGATTATTTGGTCCTTCTGATACAAATGATTTCAGCTTGGTTGAACACCACCGTGATGACATACCTCAAGTCTCGAATGAGGAAAATGAAAAACTTATTGAGATGTTCTCAGAAAAAGAAGTTAAAGAGGCTATTTTCCAAATGAAACATAACAAAGCCCCAGGTCCAGATGGCTTCCCAGCTGAATTTTATCATGTTTTTTGGGAAGTGATAAAAGAGGATTTGATGGCTTTGTTCAATGATTTTCATAATGGAACACTACCTCTTCATAGCTTGAATTTTGGCATAATAACGTTGCTACCAAAACAAAAGGAGGCGACACAAATAAAGCAATTCAGACCTATATGCCTACTGAACGTGAGTTTCAAAATATTCACAAAAGTGGCAGTGAATAGAATAACAGAAGTTGCTGATAATTTAATCAGATCGTCTCAAACGGCCTTTATGCCTGGAAGAATATTATGGAAGGTGTGGTAATGCTACATGAAACGATTCATGAATTACACAGGAAAATTGAATGGCATCATTCTCAAGCTTGATTTTGAAAAGGCTTATGACAAAGTCAAATGGTCTTTCCTTCAACAAACTCTGAGAATGTTTTTTCTGATAAGTGGTGTTCATGGATAGAGAAATTTGTTTCTAGAGGAAGCGTAGGAATTAAGGTAAATGATGATGTAGGAAGGTATTTTCAAACAAAGAAAGGTTTGAGGCAGGGTGATCCTTTATCTCCAATCTTATTTAATATGGTTGTAGATATGTTGGCTATTCTCATAGCTAGAGCAAAAAGTGAGGAGCAAATTAAAGGTCTTGTACCCCATCTGGTTGAGGATGGGATATCAATTCTACAATATGCAGATGATACTATACTTTTTATGGAAGATAATCTTGAACAAGCCAAAATATGAAGTTACTCTTATGTGCTTTTGAGCAACTGTCCGGCTTAAAAGATTAATTTCCATAAGAGTGAGTTATTCTGTTATGGAGAGGCTAAGGATCATCAACATGAATATGTACAGTTATTTGGGTGTGATATGGGTGAATATCCATTCAGGTATCTAGGAATACCAATGCATCACAAAAAACTTACTAATAAGGATTGGAAAATTGTAGAGGATAAATTTGAAAAGAAACTAAGTAGTTGGAAAGGGAAGCACTTGTCATATGGTGGTCGTCTGGTGCTCATAAATTATGTATTAAGCAGTCTCGCTCTCTTTATGTGTTCATTCTTTGAGATTACAAGGGAGTGCTAAAGAAACTGGACTACTACAGGTCCAGATTTTTTTGCCAGAGTGATGAACATAAAAAGAAGTATAGATTAGCAAGATGGGATATTATTTGTAGGCCAAAAGATCAAGGAGGTCTTGGAATACTGGATCTTGAAGCTCAAAATAAGTGCTTACTTAGTAAGTGGTTATACAAGCTATTAAATGAGGATGGCCTATGGCAGCAGATGATAAGAAATAAATATATGAAGTAAATCGCTAACTCAAGTTCAAGCCAAACCTGGTGATTCTCACTTTGGTCTGGTTTAATGAGTGTCAAAGATGAGTTTTTACGATATGGTCCTTTTATTGTAAAGGATGGCACTCAGACCAGATTTTGGGAAGATAAATGGCTAGGTGAAAGGACTTTAAGAGATGAATTTCCTATTCTTTACAACATCGTCAGGAAGAAACATGATACGGTAGCTACTGTTATGAGTGGAATTCCTTTGAGTGTTTCTTTAGGAGAGCTTAGTAGGAGATAAATTAGTTGCTTGGCATAATTTAGTGAATAAACTACTCCATGTACATTTACATAACTGAGAATCCGACACTTTCAAATGGAATCAAGGTGGTCGGTTCGCAGTCCAGTCAATGTACGGGGCTATTTTAAACACAAGTATTATTGCAAACAATAAATACTTGTGGAAGATTAAAGTCCCCTTGAAGATTAAAGTTTTTGTATGGTTTTACATAAGGAGTTTACTTACTACTAAAAATCTAGTGAAAAGAAACTGGAATGGAAACCATAAATGTTGTTTTTGTAGTAACTTAGAGACTATACAACATCTTTTTTTTTATTGCAGTTTTGCAGACTTATTTGGAGGTTGATTGAATTTTCTTTTGGCCTCAAACCACCAACTAGTGTTGCTGATATGTTTGGCGATTGGTTAGAGGGTTTCGCCTAGGGAAACAAACCAAATGCTAGTAGGGATCAGTTCTATTTGCTGGGCTATTTGTTAAGTCGTAATGATATTGTTTTTGAAAAAAGCCAATACTAACTCTATGCAGGTAATATACAGGGGAACGTACTGGATGAGGACGGTCACTTTTCCAAAAGGAGGAGGGAAGAACTTCCATGCTAAAAGCATGCCGACTTTTGGAGATGGTGACAATGGATATTTTCGCCAAACATGGGTGGAACTTTAGTAATAGGTTGTGTTAAAATGAACTTTTTACTACTCTTTCAACTATTGTTTGAGCGTTTGATTTTTACTCTATGGGGTAGACGGAGTCTACACATAGTGAATTTTTGTAATAATAGACGGTTAAATTCATCGAAAGATGAAGAGACCGGGATTTTTTTCATTTGCTTGATGAAATAGATTTCCCTTTATCTAAAAAGAACAGATCAACAGTAATACGATAGTAATATTGCGATCGTTTATTCGGCAAGACGACATAGATAATCATTTGGAAGGCTCAACTCAACAAAATGATCAGAACAAAAGTTTGCAGAAATTAAAGAAAGACACATCTGAACCGAGCACTGCCTTTGTTAGCATCCATATGCCTTCTGTGCCTCGGATTCAACTTGTATGCAATAATTTTGATAGAAATGGTATACGGATTCAACTTGTATCATGAATAACAACTGAGCATTGTGTATATATAATTCACATAGACACAGATGAGAACGGTGATATGAGATAGAAAATTGTATGTAAAGGCTGAAGCACTAACCTGCGCGATTAAGTGTAGCCGAGTTACTTAACCATTGATCTAGTACCTATAAAGAAAAAATGAAAAAATCAGAGTTAGAATGGATGGGAATAAACGTGCCTTCCAAAATTAAGTTAAGAGACCTCCAAAAACAAGTGGAACCATAGGCAGCCTGCTGACTAACCATGAGTTTGCAGGTGGAGGTAAGAGGTAACCACTTTCATCTCTAACATCACCTCCCAAATCAAGATTGCTAGAGACCTCCCAAGTTAAAAAACATAGGCGGTAGCTTACTGTGACGAATTGAAATATGTGGACATCACCATTCCTGAACAACATGTGGAGAAACGAAAGGGCCAGGCACTATAATGGTGGGGGCGAGTGGCATATGTTCTATTGCACGAAATGAATTGGGGAGCAGTACTTCAATAGAAAATTTGATGTGAATAGTTGGCTCTTAGAGTAAATGTCTGAAATAAAAATTTTAACATTGATTTCATGAGAAACAAATTGTGTAATTGTTTTCAGAACAAAGAAAATTAGAAGTATCAGTATTCATCCAAATTAAAGATATATTAAATTTGCTTTGATATTTATTAAATATTTAATTCATATCCAGATTTGACAATATTTATTTTGTATCCGTATTTGTGTTAATATATGGAAATAGATGTGGTAACTGTTTTATCGATTGGTATTCTATCCATTTCCACCCCTAAGACCACCAACAAAACATGGGCTGATTATTACGGCCCACAAGAGCTGGGCCTTATTTTGACAAGATCACCATTTACGACGAACCAACCCAAAAGAATATGGGCCATGATTATTTCCTTACCCACCATAAATTGAGTTGTAATCAGTCCGGATCATGATCAATGACGAAATAACGCATTAAAGTTTGATCCATCAATTTGTCCATCCCACCTAAATTAGACCATAAGCAAACCAAACAATCACGATTTGTGACGAAAATAGGCGGTGCCATATTAGCATCCACATCACTGTCCAACGTGGCAGGCTGCTCTATTCGGCGTAAATTTGTGGTGGTGGTCCTTCCTTTGCCATTAATGAGTACTAAAACCACAAGACCAGTGACTGAACTTTTTAGTCATCACTAATAGTGAATAATGATCTTTTTGTTTCCTCAATAGTTATGATTAGTGTTGACTGAAAATCATCATATTTTCTATAGTGGTGGTTTCCGGTACCGGAAGCGGCGATCAAATTTTACTTAGTAGTGAAACAAATTGACTTATATGCTTCTTAGGGCAAAAAAAATTACTATATGTTATACGCATCTTTTTTTTTTTTTTGCGAAGATTTATACGAATCTGCAGTCCACGTAGGTCACGTGTTGCATCGTTTGTAATCAGATGTTCCTTGTTCTTTTATCAGAGACCATACATATAGTAGCCCTACATATATCGATAAGCAAGTATCGAGCATCGTCGTGTTGGCCTTCTCGATCGATCTGCCAGCTGCATCCCACGATCCGGCAATGGCGACCACCACCAGCAAAACCGCACTGCTGTCGCCGCCGCTGCCCGAGTCGGCGAGTCCGAGATTAGCAAAGCACAGACCGAGTTTTTGAAACAAATGTGTTTTTGAGTTTGCGCGTACTGAAGCTCACCAGTCCTTCTGGTGTTTGTTTCTCGCTCCATCACAGCAAGTGGAAAGCCATTTTTCTTCTTCTGCTAGAAAATTAATGTTATGCGAAATGGAAATGGAAAAAGATGGTCTGTCATCGTCATCCGATATCGGATTCCCATGCAAATTGCGCGGTCATCAACGAAAAAGGTTGAACCTGTAGTACAAAATGCATTTCGCAGCGCCGCGTCGGGCCCACCACCCTCACGCCTTCCCTCCCACCCTAGTCCGAGAATAGCACAGCACCACGGACCGGGTCCAGAAATAGAAATTCAAAAATCCGAAACAGAGTGAGCGAAACACACGAAGAAACCGCCCACGAAACCGCGACGACCCGATACCACCCCACCTCTCGTCCTCCTCCCTTTCTCTGGTTCCTACTGGCCACCCCCACCCCGCCTGCCTATGTATCCACTGCCCGTCTCCAAAACCAGCCGCGATCGAGCACGGCACTACAACAAAACATGTCTTTCTTTGTAACACATATATTTAACACAAGTAAGAATATGTTACAAAAAAATTTTATAGAAACACAAACATTTGTGTTACTGAGTGTGCTTGTAACACGAATACTTGATTTGTACAAATGTGTTACAAATAATTATTTTAGTAACTCAAAAATAGTGCAGGCCAAAGATCGAAAGAATAAAATATAATTGATAGCGACTCGAAGTACGTACAGGTACCACCCAATCATCCATGTAAAGCACAACTCGCAAGGTTCCTACCTACACAGATGAATTCCAAAAGGTCTTGGTCTTGGTCTAGTGGTTAATTGATAGCGAATTTTTTAGGATTTAACGGCTTTGTGCTTTCAGCAGTAGGGGACGTAGCCGTCGGGTAGGGGTTGCGTATGTGCGTTCATAGGGGTGAGTGTGCGTGCGTTGTGAGTATCTGAGTTGTACTGTAATCACAAAAGAAGAACAAAAATAGCGTCCGCCCTACTTCACCAAAAATCCATACGGATCGAGCCAGGCAGGAAAATCAGCTCGAAGTACAGGTACCCAATTACGTACCTAAACTGCTACCACCCAATCATCCATAATGCAAGGCACAGCTCGGAAGGTAATTCCTTCCCATTCCCATATATACAAATGAATTTCGAAAAGGGAACAAAAACAGCGCTCACACCTTACTTCACCCAAAATCCGTTTCAAGTATAGTGTTACAAAAAAGCAATGTGTGTGTCTAAACATAACATGCCTAGAACTCGTCACATTTTCTTGCTCCCCGTTGCACAGTTCACGTAAATTCCTAGTGTCGGAAAATGTCTCTTCGTCTAGCTACCTAGCTAGGGCGGCCTGTAAGAAGTTGACTTGTTGTATGTTGATACGCATGCATTTGCAGTCCACGTAGGTCACGTGTTGCGTCGTGCCCAATCAGAGACCATGCCTACCCCGTACGTACCTATGTGCCATGCATGATGTAGTACACATATACGTGGAGCGTCGTCCTGTTGGCCTTCTCGATCCGTCTGCCTGCAACCCAACCCACCCCTCTCCGGCAATGGCGACCACCGCCACCGGCAGAACTGCCGCACTGCTGTCCGCCGCCGCCGCCGCCGCCCGCCGGCTCTGCGCCTCCACCGCGTCCAGAATCGTCCCGCGCGAGGTGACCGCGACCCACAAGCTCACCATCGACGGCTTCACGCCGTCCAAGCTGACCTTGCAGAGCCGGCGCTGGCTGTCTCCGCTCCGACCTTCGAGGCGGCGGGCTTCCGCTGGCGAATCGCGTACGGGCCCCACAGCTACAGGCACCCGCTGAGCAACGACCCTGCCGCCGGCGATTACACAGAAAGCCTTTACCCGATCAAGTTCAGGTTCAGCTTGCTGGATCCGTCCGGCGACCCCGTGCCTGAGTTCTCACGCGCCACCGATGGGTTCTGCAGCTTCTACGTGTCTCGTGACTTTGATAGAGAATGCAACATGTATCTTTATGCAAATTAAGTTTCAATTTCTGATGTAACTTTTGCATTGTGATAAAAAATGTTGATAATAATTTGTTCATGCCTCATATATAGTGTGTCACACATGAGAGCCACAAAGTCTTAGTGTCTTGGCCAAAATCGTCTTTGTCAGTGTATTGGGGAGGAAGCCATCATTGCATAGTGAGCTACAAACGATTTTGCCTTTCTAATGATAAGAAAATAGTAAATATAGATCTAATCCCTTTGAGATACAAGATGAAGGAGCAGTTTTATGGTCCAAAATAATGATCATTAATTCTCTAAAACTGATGGCCATTACTTTGATCCGACAGTCTAAATTTAATTTTGAAAATCTATCACTAATGACCATTAGTGAGAGTAATATCGGAAAATATAAAAGGTGATGGACTTGTAATAGTAATTTTTCTTTTATAAAGAAAATCAAATTTATAATTTGATCAACTCATGTTGTCCATCAATCTAGTTCATTATTATAGTTCCTAGGGTTAGCCGGTTAGAGTTGAATTATTTAGTTCATGATTATTACACAATAAATAAATTAATGAATTAATACTAAAATTACTAATCTGCCCTCAAACTAATGGCCATTAGTTTTGGAGAACTAATGGCCATTATTTTGGACCGTAAAACTGCTCTTGGATTATGGCGGGTGCTAAAAACATAACCAGTGCAACTTTATTTTGTGAGTACTTTACTGTGTAATTAGCCTTTACCAAGCAGTCTGTTAGGGTAAGGACAGTTGTGAACCTCTGGCACATGAAAACCTGCTTCTTCTTCAACGACGGTTGGGAACGTCTAGTGTCGGAAATTTCCCTCCATTATATATAAGGATTTGCTCCACATCGGTTAACTGAGATTCTGCTTTCCTCTCAGTCAAATTTTCTGGCCGCCGGAATGGGATCGTGGGGCTGATGGAAGTTAGGCTTCTGTGCATGCGAGTCTACAGCGCGACTAATGTTTAGTTGATCAGAATGTATGCTTGTGGCGCACCAATCACAATCGGATGGCTAAAAAAAAGTGACTGAGACAAACCTCAAATCTCAGTCACCTAAATGTCTTGTACACGGCTCTCGGATCCCCAGGGCTCCCTAATTGGACTACAAATGGAGGTGATCCCTGCAATGAGGACTGGCAGGGTGTTGAATGCGTGAGCTCAAATATTACCTCCATGTATGATCAGAGCTTATGTGTTTTCCCTTATTTCTTTCTATTCAATTACATCCTTCTAGTTGGTGTTCTGAACATTATGTCATTTTTTTTTCTCTTGTAGAGCTCTCAGCGGTGCAATACTTTGGCGAATTTCACGTCTTTAATCAGCTTGTAAGCTAATTGGGTGTGGAGTTTGAGATCGCTTTCTGCCGCTGCCATTCTGTTTTGGGTCTTATGCTATTGAGTTGTACTTATCAGTTCTTTGTAACCCCATGTAGAGATCTTCGCAACAATAATATTGGCGGCACCATACCAGATGGTCTACCTGTCACAATGCAGAAACTGTATGTCTGTTTGAACATTCTGTCATTCAATAGAGCTTTCTGTTTGAACACCGCAGACCAGAGCCCAGAAATAAAAATCCAAAAATCCAAACAGTTAGCGAAACGCAGGAAGAAACCGCCCCCCACCTCTCCTCCTCCCTTTCCGGCTCCTACTGGCCGCTCCGCCTGCCTATCTATTCACTGCCTGTCTCCGAAACCAGCCGCGATCGTGCGCGTCCAGGTTCCCTTCCTTGTTGATCACATAGATCCTCTGCGCCTTTTCTGCATCCAGCTTCAGTATTATGTCCTTGCTACTGTCTCCTCTGTTGTGTTGTATCTTATGGTTGTTTTGAACCTAGTCTCTGGTTACATATACATCTTCCATTACCGTGCACTAATAAGTCACTCTATGGTTGAACAATGTTTATAAAAGTGATGATGTTGCCAATGTAATCTATTTATTTCTGACCTGTAGTCTCTGTCTTCTCCGATGCCTAAGAAGATGCTTAATGAGTGGACATCCATTGATCATTATGCTGCCTAGTGCCTACTGCCCTGCCGCTATCTTCCGCAACCGGTATGCCTCCGACCCCCTTTTCTCCTCATCAGCCGGACGGCCTGAGCGCCGGCTCATCCTCGCGGACCTGCCAATTCAACCTCCAGGATGATCAACTAGAAGACGAAGAACGCCTTTTCGCATCCAGAAAACAGGGGATCTGAATCGGAAATGTGTACCTTGACGATCTTGCCAAGCCTCATAATGCGCAGTCTGACATCGGAGAGCGTCTTGGTGCCCCACTCCTCGAACCAGCGGAGGCCGACGCACTCGGAGAGCATGTGCACGACGGCGCCCTTCGCCGATGTCCACCACCGGCAGGATCTTCATCCGGTACTTGGACATCAGCAGCAGCAGCAGCATCGTCAGGAAGGTGTCGGAGAGCTCTGCAGCGCCACGAACAGCGCCCACCGGAACGACCCGGAGATGTCCTTCACCTGCCACGTCTATGAAGCCATCAATCATCAATGCATGTGGTGGAGGGAGATGGCCAATTCACTTGGCCATCGATCTCACAGAGATGGAGAGAATGTCAGGCAGCGGCACGGCAAGATCATCACCTTAATTTGTTTTGTTGAACAGGTCGGAAGAAGGCAGGGCTCCAGAGACTTCTGCAATCGCTCCTTCAGACTCACTCCGCCATATCTTGGGCTCTCGCAGGTTTGTTGCGGCCGCGGCCGCGGCGCCCTCTAGGGTGACGGTGCCCAGCTTCGCCGCCAGCTCGTCGGCGCTGACGTCGGCCTTTCGCCGCGACTTCAGACTAACAAGAAAAGGAACGGCGCGCCCGGCTGGCCGGAGTCAGAATTCCCTCACGCAGGTGGCCACGGGGATTAGCTCTCTCGAAGCAGCTGTTGAGCTTGTCTCTGTGGCTGAGCTGCCGCTGCACGTAGAGGCTGTCCCAGATGTCCTCGACGCGCATGCCGATCTCCGCCTCGGGGCTCCACCGCCTCCACCACCTGTTCCGGCCGCGTCCGCACCGCCTGCGTGGGTCTGCTGCTGCTGCTCTGCCCTTTACCTCGCCACGGTTTCTTCTTGGTCTTCTTTCTGCACGCGGCGATCTGTGCTCATCCCGTCACCCTATTTTTGGTCCATCTCCATCGTTTGCAACCGAGAACTGAGTCGCGCGCCGATCTCAAATGTATCGCTCGTAGCCATCGGCTTCGCGCGGGTTCCTGCGAATGGGCCGGGGACGAACTGGGCCTTTTCTTTTCCTGACAACTGGGCCCGTTCCGTATGGGCTAAATTATAGGCTGCTGAGCTGGGTTGCGAGATATTTTAAGTTTGAGAAAAGTCCTATTTGCCTCCCTCAATTATAGGGGGTAGCGCAATCTATACCCTCAATTACAAACCGGATATCTGATGCTCTAAACTCATCACCTCGGTGCAATTTACCTCTCTGAGCGTTTTGAGAGCGGTTTGTCCTACGTGGCGCAGTAGGTCCCACATGTCAGGTATCACATCATTTTTTTTTTTTTCTTTTTTCTTTTTCTTTTTCTTTTTCTCCTCTGTTCTCCTCTTTCCCTCGCCGCGGCCAGCTGCGCGACTGCGAGGCTCCGGGCGCTTGCCGCCGACCCGGAGACGTGGCGCGGCTCTGCCTCGCCGAGTGGTCGTGACTCCCGGGCCTCGACCGTCGCCACCTTGACGCCATCCCGTCGCGTCGCCTCTTTGCCGACGCATCATCGTTCCCCTCTGCGGACACCGTCGCCGGCGCGCAGCTCGGCCTCGAGCTCGATCTCCCTGGGGTGCTCGTCTCCACGGTTGATGTCTACCAGACAGAGGAGGGAGGGGGGGTTGCTGTAACGCGTGGTGGAGACTTCAACCAGAGGCGGTGGAACCTCATCCTCGCCGGTCGTAGGACCTCGAGCTCGTCGGCGATGGGCGGGAGCCAGTGGTCGGACGCGATCTTGGTCCACAACTCTGGGCCCTAGAACATCTTCCCAATGGCGTCGGGGTCGGACGGACCGCGGCGCGGCGGCGACCTTCTTGGCATCCTCAAGCCCAGCCTTGAGGCCTTCGTTGCCTTGGTTGAGCGCGAGGCCCTTCTCGTAGGCGGCAATGGCGTTGGAGGCGTCGCCGAGCTCGAGGTGCATGTTGATGGTTTCTAAGTACCTCTTTTATATGCCCAAAACCACCAACATCGTGCCATATTCCTCCATATTCTCATCATAAGTATGTGTTATTACCTCTAACCTTGACGATTTCCACATGTAGTGTTGTTTTAGTGCTATGTTGCAGAATTAGGTAAAACGACACTATAATGGCTAAATATGAGAAGGACCAACATGAAGCCCGACTCGCCATGCAAGGAGGGCTTCCCACTAGCCCATGGCACCTACAAGACACCTCTGGACGACCATGGAACCCAACATGCAAGCCCAAGGTCGTGGCCCAATGCCTAAGGATTTCTAGAAGGTTTATCCGGAAGGAAAGATCAATTCGCGCAGTCCAGAAACAGCACTGCATTGCCACGCGGTTTACGAGTTCAAGACGTGCTCTAATGGGAATCCAATGTAAAGGAAAGTTGTAGATCTCGTCGAGAGCTTTCCGGAACACATATGGATTGTCCCGTTTGGATTCTGGAGCTAGGAGATATGGGCCCCGCAAGGAGACCTGCGCAGAGGAGTCCGAATCAGGACAGATATTTTAGCATCGCATATTTGGGGATCTCAACTGCCGAATCAGAAGCTGAGTTGAATACCAAAGTTGTAGATCTTTTTGTGGGCTACGAGATAGAGTCCAAGTTTGCCTCATTTGGACTCCGGACGAGGAAGTTATGATTTATGGAAGGCGGAGCTGCGAAAAGGGAAAATCAAGTCTGAATTGGAAACGACTCGTGCCGATCGGCACACCTCTGGTGCCGACCGGCACCGACCCAGACTGTTTCCTTTCGCCTCCAGACGTCTCCCCACGGCATATATAACCCATGGGACGCTCCGAGGACGGGGGTGGACAGTTTTAGGGTTTAGGAAGCCTCTGCACATCGCCGGGAGGCCGCCGGAGTTGAAGAGCCACCATATTGAAAGATGTAGTCTAGTCGGGTAGTCGCCCTGCGTAGTGCACTACACCGGAGCTAGGAGAAGTAGAGCCATGTACTTGAGGAGTCGTCAATGGTGCACTAAGGCGGTGCCGACCGGCACAGTATTGTGCCGATCGGCACCTCTCTGACGGTGATGAATTACGGTACAGTTATCGATATCTATGTTATTTATCTTGATTCTACCCTTGGCTATTTTGTGCTCGTCTGAATTTCATGGTCATAGCATGTGCTTATTCCAATTGCTTGGCGCTAGCCTAAGTATTTAGATCTCTCTCTTAACCGTGGTGGTTAGGTTAGGAATCCGGATCTTGCTTTGCTCATGATTACTTAGCGACATGGTGTGTGATGCATAATGTCTTAACGATGCTAGATGTGTAAGCTTGGTCGTGACAGGACCAGTTCTGCATGTCTAGATAGTTTGGGTACGGTGGGAGGCCGGGATTTATTACGAAGTGAAGGATCTGCGAGCTACCTAACCCGGGCTTGTAGGATGCGGATGTGGGTCGTGACAGCGTTAGCACGACTCTGCAGGAACAGTCGGTTTCCCCACTGATTTAAGATGTTCACAAAGCGCCAAGTAAGCTAGGGTTAAGATGTAACTAAAACTGCTTCAGTGCCGACCGGCACACCCGTGGTGCCGATCGGCACATCCTTTCTCCGACCACTAGATGCATACAGGCTAACTCCAGGTGTTCCTCTTTGGTTATGCGTATGCTTTCCTGTCAGTTCCTCAGGCTATTCAAGCAACCTTCGGCTAACTCAGCTCCTGTGCCGATCGGCACGGCCTCGTGCTGATCGGCACAACCCTCACTTTCACCCTTTTTCATGCTCTTGTATGTGCAATAAGTACCTCATGCTAGGATTGATTCGTTAGACGACGTAGAAGACCCTACACGGTTCTCTTGCTGATCCCTGTGGATTCGATATAAACCTTGGAATACTCTGAGGGAAAAAGCTACAATGTACACCGTCCACTTGCGGTATATAAATGGGTGCGTATAAACGACCAACAAGGCTTTTTCTGGCGCCGTTGCCGGGGATCGGCAACTCGAACCTAGGGCGATCTATCTAGTTTATCGAACTAATCCTTATCCTTTTATTGCATATACCCTGTTTTTCTTTGCTTGTGTGTCCATTGAAACAGGTATAACGCTAGGCACACAACCTCATCTGGAGCACGACGATGTTGCTTCCTCCATAGTAGTAGGTGCTAACTTTGTTAGTGGCCCATCATCTGCTATGGAGCCCCTCTCCATGAAAGACTCGCTAGTGCCGATCGGTGCAACGCCCATGCCAATCGGCACCACACTGCTCGAGAGGAGTACGCTCTTGTGTGTCAATAATTTTTTTTAACTAATGCTCTGCGAAGATTTGGCTTGTTTACAGCAATAGGTAATGGGAGAGAAGATTGAGGGCTATTTACCATGAAGATCGAGGACTTCAATTGATAACATTGAAGGCATGGTGGATAAATTCTTGATCATGAGTTGTTATTCTGTTTGCTGACTTTCCGGAGGTGTGCACGTCAGTACAATGATTGCAAGACCTACAAATTTGACATTCTGAAAGAGCATCAAGTCTAGTTTCCAACGGTTCAAGTCTCGCATTATTTGGAGCTTCCTACAAGGATTTATGGCCAAAATACAAGATGCTGCGCAGGCTGTTTGGATATTTCGCGAGAGATGCAAACAATTGGAAGTTTGAGCCAAATATGGAATTAAAGTCCAATATCCACGTGATCTCTGGGTTTCCAACATTTAGAAGACTTCCTTTTAATGATTGACACGGATTCAAGTCGTTCCAAACACGGAGTTTGAATATTTGGAAAGTTTGAATTCAATTCGGATTCATCGCGAGACAGCCTGACATACCTTCAGAAAAACGGCCATATCTCCCTCATACGGAGTCCGATGAGGACGCACGAGTACTCGTTGGAAAGATAATTTGATGCCCGACGCAATGGCACAGGTCTCAGCCTCTAATTCCTCCTGGTCACAGCAGAAAAGCACAAACAAGTCGTCGGCTGGAACAGACATGGTAGATTTCTTCGGAATTCTTCTCCCGTCAACTTGGTGGATCAATGGGCAAGTTTTGAGAAGTTGCATCAACCCTACATCATCATACCTTGCTGGTGCAACATTGATCAAGATTCACAAGTCAAAGGACAAGCCGACACATGCTCTAATGCTTGAAAGGATTAAGTCATCAAGATTCTCCAGAAGACGAAGCAAGAAGCTGAAATCATTGGTAATTCTGTAAGTTCTCCGAGCTGATCAATATATGAAACTTTTATATCTGGATAGAGCTTCAAGTTTTCTTTCCAACGCATCAAACGGTGCTGGATTTGGATGTTTCTACAAGGATTTATGAGCTAATCATTGGACGCTGCGCGAGCTGTCAGATTTTCAAACAGCACGCAGCCTTAGAGTAAAAAACTCATAAGTCCTTCATACGGAATCCGTTTGAGGTGTATGAGCACTCGTTGGAAAGATATTTTTGCTACCTACATTGTGGTATAGGTTTTAGAACCTGTTTCATTCTGTTGGTGACATGAAATTCAGAGAGAACAGGAGCTGCAGATTATTGATGACGTGATTAAGGAAGGAGATGAAGATGACAACAATGAAAATAGCTTGAGCAATTCTCCCATGAGCAAATGATCAGAAGTTGAACAAGATTGAAGACTCAAGAGCATTATATCATCCACACACATTGAGCAATATTCAACACAACAAAGACGGGCTATGAGTCAATCACGACGAAGTTTGCATAGTACAAGCTGCATGGATATCATTGGGATCTTACACCATGAACCATGGCTTCGCGACAATCAGGTATGTAAGAAGTCTAGCTATTCGACTATAACTAAAGCGCTTTTCGGGAGGCAACCCGTGTTTTTTGAGTCTTTTGTGTGGATTGTTTAGTGCTGCTAGGAGGCAACCTAGAGTTTTTGCTTTGATGTGAGTTTACCCAACTTAATAGATTCACTTGTGTCTAATTTGTTCTAGTTTAACTTTTTCTTTTAGACCACCATCATTATGTGTTTGTTTGCAAAAATTCATTCACTGCATGCATAATTTGTGAGCACTTGCTTTGTTTTTGTATTTGCATAATGTTTCCGCTTGCATGCATTTAACCATCTGATTTCAGCCTACCTAAGCCTTCCACCACTCATCACATACCAGAGCCAGACCCCATGTGCCGATCGGCACGGCACCATTGCCGATCGTAACAAATGCCCAAATGCTTTTCTAAGCATTCCATCGCTGTCACATAACATGACCACAAGCCTCTGACTTTGCATGTTCATATTCGCTTTATCACTCATAATAGCTTGCTTTGAATTTCCCAATGAGTAATTGCTTTGCGCAAGCTTCCTTTAGCAAATTTAGGTGTAAACATGGTGTTTATACTTGTTTGTTGAACAACATTGGATAGTTCATTTGCCTTGCTATGTTTTGCATCATTTGCATTGGTTGGTTGCTACTCTTTTTCAATGCGCTATCTTTCTAATCCAGCGGAGTTTTGCAATGGCTAAGTCATGAACATGGTGTTTAGACTTTGGTTGTTAAAGAATTTTGTCTTAGATTGCTAGCACTTTAGTTGTAAGCATGGTGCTTAGAGTTAGGTGTAAACATTACTCTTGTGTTGCTTCCACGCCTCTAACTTTCGTTGCTAATATCATAAAACTTTTCTTCACTTTGATAGCGTTGTTTCAAGACTAAATAATGAGTAACTTCTGTTTCTAGAATTGCGTTGACGTCCACATTCTTCTAGTATTTTTGTGTGAGCATGGTGTTTAGACAAAAATGCTGATCAACATTGTTATGGTCTTGTTTACTTGCTAACATTGTGTTTTTAACTTCATGCATCCACACTTGTGCACGCACGTACACTCATTAGGATTTTGTTTTCTTTTTTTTACTAGAATCAAATCGACACAAGTGAAACTTTGAAGTTGTTGTTAGCTGGTAGATATCCTTCTACTCCCGACCATCACCTCGGGGGTAGTATGCGTGCTTCAATTGTTTTGCAGGAATGAAAGAATCGATCTCACAAGAAGGAAGTTGAAGGAATTGAGGAGAAACAGCCGCATGAACAAGAGGAGCAATGGGACAGCAGCTACAAGGTGATGATCGAGTTGAAAATCTAAAAACGATGCCGAGGTGGAGTGTGCCGACCGGCACCACCACTGTGCTGACCGGCACCACCACTGTGCCGACCGGCACCACTTTGTGCCGATCGGCACTCCGCTGTTGCCCGTGCTGTCAAGCTTTTCTCATGCAATTCAGCAACATCTTAAGCATGGGGGAGGCACGCTCTGAACTTCAATTCACCAAAAGGGCGGTAACATCTCTTTGCTCCTTCTTTTCTCTAATCCTATTCTCTTCTCATTCGCTGCTGCTTTGCCTTTTGCTATCAACTTGGGTTTTGCTTTCTTTTATGGTGTGGTACCCTTCTCGTTTTGTTCATGCGGGAGGTTTTGTAATTTGCCACTTAGAATTTAGAATGGACAATGACATATCCCTAATAGCTACCTTAGGGTGACCAAATGTCATTACTCTATCTAGGGAGCTGGCTTGTATCATCACCACCTATGTGCTTGTGCTTTCACTTCGAATAATACATATTTATGATGAAATTGCTTGAGATATGATGAAAGTTGCTATTATTGTTGGAACTTGCATGTATGATTCGTTGCATATAATTGTCCCCCGCTGAATTTTAATGAACTTGAACTAAGCACCAATTCTATGAACTCTATTTGCTTTAGTGGTGGTGTTTGTTGACAGATGATTTGATAGAGACCCCATATGATTGAATTGTTCTTCATGACAACATGCTTTGCTCTCTAAAATGAAAACTCCAACATAGCTTGAGTCCTTACTAATTTTTGGCAAACTTTGATGTTTTATGTCTCTAATCCTTGCAAATCTTGCTCTCTTGCATTGATCATACCTACTAAAGCCAAATATGCTACATTTATATGATAAACCTGTAGATTGTAACATTGTAATTTGGTGAGTTGGGTCAAGTTTGTGTTCTTTTGGTATGAGACTTAGAAGCTGGCCATTCCGTTTGCGTAACTATCACTTGTTTTCTAGCCTTATTCATATTCAGCATTGCCTATTCTGCTCTGGAATGTGTGCATACTTCGCTGAATATTCCCACCTGTAAACCCATATTTCTTTTGGTGTTGTCCAATCATTGTCCACAACATATGATATGAGTTTCTCGTCGAGCTGTTGCACTATTTCTATGGTTTTATGCACAAATTATCAAGATATCTTGCTCAAGACGAAGATTTTCATCACCAAACACCTCTGAAGACTTTCTGAAGCGCAAAGGATCAATTTGAGGCGAAAACGGAGAAAAGTTGGGTTCGTGCCGACCGGCACAAATTCGTGCCGACCGGCACAAATTCGTGCCGACCGGCACAAAGTACAAAATCAGCGAAAAACCCCCGGTTATCTCCAGAAATCAAGTATATGTGTTTCAGACGGTCAAGGAGGAGAAATAAAAGGATTAACTAGTGCTTTTTCTTTTTCCACTTCCTATATGCTCGGGACGAGCATCGTTTAAGCATGGGGGAGTTGGATCGTCATCTACATTCCGAAGCACTAGTTAAAGGACTTCAAAGATTGTTGATGGAAGATCAAGATTGTTTATAGTGTTATATCAAGTTGCAAGAGTGGACTTCATAGAAGATTGTGCATAAAACCATCATATTCAAGTAAGTGCGGCTGAAACTCTATCCTCCAACCATGTGCAATCCGATTTTGAGAACTTCATTTGTGCCTTGAGATCATT
The DNA here is from genome assembly GCA_012490785.1 of Eragrostis nindensis. Taxonomy (NCBI): domain Eukaryota; kingdom Viridiplantae; phylum Streptophyta; class Magnoliopsida; order Poales; family Poaceae; genus Eragrostis; species Eragrostis nindensis. Next base: position 65,306 of record JAAXCT010002232.1, on the reverse strand, counting down.
CTTTGCCATTTGCACATGTCCACCTTTCTAAAGCGTGTGTTTTCCTTTCTTTCATCATGTTATTCCAATGGCCTTTTTGATAAGTCTCTGTAAAACCAAGTAGAACTATCTCTTGATTTGACAATACTCCAAGTTACATTGTTTTGCTAGTTGTTTTCCTACCAAGCTACGCATAAAGCCTTCCACCAAATATTTGTAGAAAGGATCACTTCTAGTTGTTTGGCTTGTGAGATTTGTGAGATGAGTGTTGTCCTGATTCTTTGCAAGAGAGCGTTTTGTTTGGATGAATGAGACTGAATTTTTGGAAAAACTTTATCATCTTAAGGCCTAGTTTGAGGAGTAATCTGCTTTGAGAGTTGAAGCTACTTTATTTGATCATTGTGGTCGGTTCTAAGTCATAATCTGTTCCCCACTAGTATCTTTGAGTAGTAGAATTGGTGCAATATAAAACTTTTGTGCTATACTCTTGAAGCGGGTTGGATATGCATGTGTTTTAATGAATGCAAGTGAAGATGACATGACTGCAACGCTGATCTCTCCTTGAGAGGGTAAAGTGATTTATTTACTCGAGGACGAGCAAAGGTTTAAGCATGGGGGAGCTGTTGGTGGTTTCTAAGTACCTCTTTTATATGCCCAAAACCACCAACATCGTGCCATATTCCTCCATATTCTCATCATAACTATGTGTTATTACCTCTAACCTTGACGATTTCCACATGTAGTGTTGTTTTAGTGCTATGTTGCAGAATTAGGTAAAACGACACTATAATGGCTAAATATGAGAAGGACCGACATGAAGCCCGACTCGCCATGCAAGGAGGGCTTCCCACTAGCCCATGGCACCTACAAGACACCTCTGGACGACCATGGAACCCAACATGCAAGCCCAAGGTCGTGGCCCAATGCCTAAGGATTTCTAGAAGGTTTATCCGGAAGGAAAGATCAATTCGCGCAGTCCAGAAACAGCACTGCATTGCCACGCGGTTTACGAGTTCAAGACATGCTCTAATGGGAATCCAATGTAAAGGAAAGTTGTAGATCTCGTCGAGAGCTTTCCGGAACACATATGGATTGTCCCGTTTGGATTCTGGAGCTAGGAGATATGGGCCCCGCAAGGAAACCCGCGCAGAGGAGTCCGAATCAGGACAGATATTTTGGCATCGCATATTTGGGGATCTAAACGGCCGAATCAGAAGTTGAGTTGAATACCAAAGTTGTAGATCTTTTCGTGGGCTACAGATAGAGTCCGAGTTTGCCTCATTTGAACTCCGGACGAGGAAGTTATGATTTATGGAAGGCGGAGCTGCGAAAAGGGAAAATCAAGTCCGAATTGGAAACGACTCGTGCCGATCGGCACACCTCTAGTGCCGACCGGCACCGACCCAGAACTGTTTCCTTTCGCCTCCAGACACCTCCCCACGGCATATATAACCCATGGGACGCCCCGAGGACGGGGGTGGACAGTTTTTAGGGTTTAGGAAGCCTCTGCACATCGCCGGGAGGCCGCCTGAGTTGAAGAGCCACCATATTGAAAGATGTAGTCTAGTCGGGTAGTCGCCCTGCGTGGTGCACTACACCGGAGCTAGGAGAAGTAGAGCCATGTACTTGAGAAGTCGTCAATGGTGCACTAAGGCGGTGCCGACCGGCACAGTATTGTGCCGATCGGCACCTCTCTGACGGTGATGAATTACGGTACAGTTATCGATATCTATGTTATTTATCTTGATTCTACCCTTGGCTATTTTGTGCTCGTCTGAATTTCATGATCATAGCATGTGCTTATTCCAATTGCTTGGCGCTAGCCTAAGTATTTAGATCTCTCTCTTAACCGTGGTGGTTAGGTTAGGAATCCGGATCTTGCTTTGCTCATGATTACTTAGCGACATGGTGTGTGATGCATAATGTCTTAAAGATGCTAGATGTGTAAACTTGGTCGTGACAGGACCAGTTCTGCATGTCTAGATAGTTTGGGTACGGTGGGAGGCCGGGATTTATTACGAAGTGAAGGATCTGCGAGCTACCTAACCCGGGCTTGTAGGATGCGGATGTGGGTCGTGACAGCGTTAGCACGACTCTGCAGGAACAGTCGGTTTCCTCACTGATTTAAGATGTTCACAAAGCGCCAAGTAAGCTAGGGTTAAGATGTAACTAAAACTGCTTCAGTGCCGACCGGCACACCCGTGGTGCCGATCGGCACATCCTTTCTCCGACCACTAGATGCATACAGGCTAACTCCAGGTGTTCCTCTTTGGTTATGTGTATGCTTTCCTGTCAGTTCCTCAGGCTATTCAAGCAACCTTCGGCTAACTCAGCTCCTGTGCTGATCGGCACGGCCTCGTGCTGATCGGCACAACCCTCACTTTCACCCTTTTTCATGCTCTTGTATGTGCAATAAGTACCTCATGCTAGGATTGATTCGTTAGACGACGTAGAAGACCCTACACGGTTCTCTTGCTGATCCCTGTGGATTCGATATAACCTTGGAATACTCTGAGGGAAAAAGCTACAATGTACACCGTCCACTTGCGGTATATAAATGGGTGCGTATAAACGACCAACAGTGCACTGCACCGAGTAGAGGACGTGGTTGTTCGGGGCGAGCGCGATGGCGTCCGTGAAGTGTCGCGCCGCCTCCTCGAAACCAGCGGGGATGCGGCCGGGCGCGGGGCCGCGTGGGCGGTGTCACGTCGGATGGCGGCGTCCGGGGGCGCGAGGCGAGTTGCGTCGGGTGGCGACGGCGCAGCAGGCTTCGGAGGAAGAAGGGAAGAGCAGGGCGCAGGCACGGCGGCGCGTGCAGCTGTTGCCAGGAGTTTGGAACGAGGCCGCGCACAAGATGCTCGATGTCTTTGGACCAGCAGGAGAAGAACAGAGAGAAAATGGTGAGAGAGAGATGTGATGACGTGGCACCTGACATGTGAGACCTACGATGCCACATCGAACAAAACCGCTTTCAAAACCGCCCAGGGAGGTAAACTGCACCAGGGGGATGAGTTCAGGGTACCAGTTACCCGGTTTTGTAATTAAGGGTGTAGATTACGCTACCCCTATAATTGAGGGTGGCAAATTTTTCACTCCTCCTCCTCCTCAAGTCCTCGGCCCACACACCCGCGTCCCGCGCCGGCCGTGTTGTTCCCCAACTGGACTTCAAGGCTAAGGCCCATACCCTCTAAAAAAAAGGCTAAGGCCCATACCCTCCCCAACTCGAAGCGAGAAACAGAGGAGCGCCGAACCCGACCCAGTGGAAGCGATGAGCGACGCGGAGCGGCTGTTCGTCTTCGAGCTCGCCCGCAGGAACGCCGAGGCCGCGTGCGACCAGAACCCTCTCGACGCCGACGCACGCCGCTCGGCTCAAGCTCGGTAGGATCTGATCTGATTTGACCCGGTCGTGTGTTCGTCATGGTCGCGCGCAAAACCTGACGCGGTGGGGAGGCGCGCTGCTGGAGCTGTTGCAGGTGCGGTGCGTAACGGCCCCAAGAGCGTCAAATACCTCCAAGGTATTGCTTCGTCGGATTTAATTAGGTGATTCCTCTTACTGCAGATTGAGCGATTCGGACGAGGCCCTTGTTGTGAGTTTTGTTTATGATTTCTGTTTGAACTGATTAGGATCTCAATGTGTGATTTACGAATGCTAAATCCACAGTTCAATTCCCACATAATGTTTTGGCCCTGGACTGCCCCCACTTGAACGATTGCTACGATACCCAGTGTGTTTCTGTTCCAGATATTTAGAAAATTAATGGCGCCATTTGTGCTACTGTGCACAAAGAACTGCTTCTGTGCTGGTGGTTGGATTGACAGACTTGCTTCTGTGGTGATTTTTAGTCCCTCTTTTTTTCTGCTTCACAGTTCATGTTGTGGATGGGTATCAAGTGCTATACTCTTCGTTGCCATGTTGTTGAGTACTCTTATTTCTGTACTGTCTACTCTTGTTGACATTTTGTTTGAGATATTCACAAGTGCTTTGGGTTTCTGCAGAAAAAAAAAAAATACTATATAGCATGTAGGATCTGTTACTTGATACTAATTTTTGTTGGTCACAATAGACTGCCAAAATATGTTGGCACTTTTGAATAATCTGTAAGCAGTTGTTATTAACAAATTGTATTTCAGGTGGCTATTGCTTTTGTATCTGTCTGGTGACTGGCTGCTTGTTTCCAGTCTTTCTTTTGGTTTGCTCGTTTTGTATGGTGAAACTTTATAGTTTCTTGTTTGTTATGGCTGCTTGCTTGATACTCATAGTTATATCCAAGATGCAGATTTTTCATGTTGAATGGATGCAGTTTGACTTGTTGAATGAAAGCAGCCCTGTTTGATTTCCTGTTTGAGAGTTCATGTATTGGATTTTGCTATGTGCATGACGAAGTTTAGCTTGTGTGTCTGTGTGTAGATTTCTGCCTTTTGTTTGATATTACTGAACAGGGATCAAAGTGGCTCCAATTGAATGAATCTCTTACAGATGCGGAATCCAAGTGTGAAGAGACACTGAAAATTGATCCCAGCAAGGCTGATGCATTCTGGTGCTTAGGAAATGCTCAGACCTCTCATGGATTCTTCACCCCAGATACTGACAAGGCAAATGAGTACTTTGTAAAGGCAACAGAGTGTTCCCAGAAGGCTGTTGACATGGTATGTCTAGACTGCTATTATGTTGGCTTCATTTATGCATTTCTATTGTTCCTTGTGTATGTGGACCGAGTGCTGCAGAAGTCAGATTGACATGTCGGGAAGAATATTCATGAATGAACTATTGTTATATTTGACCATTCAAACTTCTTTTTCTGCTATTGCCTCTTGTGCGCTTCAGCAGGAAACTAATGTGAACTCCCACTATTCGTAGGAACCTGCCCTGCAAATGATCTGTACAAGAGGTCTTTGGACTTGTCTTCTAAGGTGTGTTCTGCAGGCTTTACATGGATGCTGTTAAGCTATAATGCATTCATGGAATTGTTGCGTGTAAACTAGGCTGATAATGTTTCTGGATTTGAGTTTTGAGTTAGAAATCAGGAGTCTATTCATTAACTTTTTCATACAATTGTTGTGTTTGTTAAACTTGAAGAAAAAAAAAGGCAATTTTACAATGATATTTCTTTTATTTGGCTGCATATTTATTGTCATGCTTGTATAAGTGGTTTGCTATTACACTTGTATCTAAGATCATTACTGTAACATTTGCTTCCATTTTTCTCAGGCACCTTAACTGCATTTGGAGATCCATAAGCAAATGGCTTCTCAGGCAACACAGGCAGCACCCTCAGCCTCAAATCCCAGGGTAATCTATCTGGCTTTGAAGAACCACTTTTTTTTTAGATAATGGGAAGATTGTATTAATCCCGGCCTTGGCCTTCAAAGAAGCTACAGCCACACTGGCCTTGACTTCCAAGAAAGTTACAGCCAAATACAAACTCCGATGAACTCCGCAAGTAACAGTAGTGCACAAACGCACACTGATGAAACAAAAGCTACAAAAAAAAAGAAGAAAAAGAAAGCCTCCAAACTGCAGCATCTATTATCTTCTAGAGCGGTTCTATGAGTACGGTCTACTCTCTTTACCCTCTTCCGCCATAGGCACGAGAAAAGTACAGGAGCATCTGCCAATCCAAGGACGAAAACGTCTGACGATTGATGCGAAGACCACTCAAAACGCATCTGAAGAAATGAATTCTCAATCACCACCTTGATAGGAACGATCAGAGAATATGACTAACGGCATTGTTCGCCAATAGCTGCTGGGACCGCAGATCTGATGCACAATGGAAGAAACACCAAAGCCGAATGCCATTTCACAACCCCAATTGAACTTCAAGATAACGCCTCCAACGAGGTTACGACGTCAAATTCGCCGCCGTCATCCGCTCCAGTGGAGCTAGGTTTGCACCCGGAGAACATTTCAAGGGCTGAGGAGGGCGTGGTTCCTTGGCGAAGCCTCCAAGAAGGAATGTGACACACGATGGTGCCACCATCGTCAAATCTTTCGACCGGAACCATACACCCATTGCAATTGCATCTTGGCCGCAACTCCACTGTCATCAGGTCTGCCGAGGGGATGGCACTGTGGGAGATCAATCAACTGGAGGAGGCACCCCAAGGCAGCAGCACCGCCCCCTTGATCCGCGCGCTGGAGACATCAAGCGCCGCCACCACGAGGCAGACGCGCCACCCTTGGATGCGCGTCGCCCCTGGAGGCGCTTAATCGCCGCCGAGCGGCCTGTCTCCACCGCCAGGCCACATCGCCACCGGATCAAACGGAGGAAGCTTTGCCGAAGCACCTCCAAGATCCCCACGATGGGGGAGGCCGTCGCAATCGAGGGCGACTGCGCAGCCACAAGATCCGCACGCAGGTGGACGATGTCGCCGTCGAGCCACCGCCATACCGTGGATCCGCTCGCGAATGGGATGCCTGCCCAAGGGACAGACACCATCACCGCACACGAGATCCAATAGAAGGAGGAGATGGGGAAGGGCTGGAGGTGGATGCAGAAACGACGACCCCGCCGCCGCCTTCCTCGCCGCTGCGCGAGTTGTTTCGCCAGCGAACTCTGGCGGCGGTCGGGTGGGTTATGGATGGGGGGGGGGGGGGGGGGGGGGGGGGGGGGGCTGGGGGTGGCGGCGGTGGGATGCGCCGCCCGAGTCGCCCAGGGAGGACGACGCGGGGGCCAAATAGAATTATCAATACTATGTCAAATGTATATTGGAGTTACTTGAGAACAGTTCCATACATCGTTTTTGTATATTGGACTTACAATTTGATAATAAGTCTTCACGGAATTCGGAATCTGATACTCCAATCACCTTTTGACTAGTTGCTTGTTAGATTTGGCAAAAGTGCCCGTGTCCATGACCAGTTGTGCAAACATACATGTTCAGCCTAGTTTGCTACTCTTGCACCCCAAGCACCTCATTTTCTCACCCTGCTGGCTCGTACCTTCATTGGTAACTTGTGCTACTTTTTAGAAAGAAGTGTATTTGAGTGTCTAAGATCGCTTCCTTTGCATACCAATCAATTGCCATACGGATAAAACGAGGGAAAAGGGTGGGGTTGATTCAGTACCCTTTTCCTAATTGATGCTAATTCTTCTTTTCTACACTTCTCATTAGTCAATAGAAGTGGTGCATTTTTCAACTAGCACTTCTGTTGTTTATCAGAAATCAAATGTTGGCCTCCTTTTCTATTTACAAGCTCTTCGTGGACCATGTGTTAAAAAAGTTGTTCTAACAAGTACTCTTTAACTAAGAACTAACCAACATTGATTTTCTCTTTTACCAGTGTTTTGATTTCATATGCCGGTCTTGAATTATGATTGTGCATTTTGTTCTTCCTGAAGTTTTTTCTGAATTACCAGTATGCAAGTAAATATAAAGTGTGAGCACGATAGAAGATGATAGATTTGGATAACTTTTCACCTGCTCTGGAGGGATTGCAGTAGGATTCAGATGCTGCTCTGAAGGCATGCAAGAAACTATCTACAGTTGTTGACAGGAAAAAGAAGCACAAGAGGCAGGTATCTTCTGTGGCTGCTAAGGCTGTCAAGAAGAAGAAAAGGAGTAACATGGTCGATTAAGATCCATCTGCCTCCGTGGTGGTCCCTCGAATACAAGGGCACTAGTTCCAGTTGTTTGCTATCTGGGCTGTAACGGGCAACCTGCCACTGACCCATAGTTGCTACATCTCCAGGAAACCAAGATGGAGTGGTTTTTATTCCGATCATCAAAACCTAAGCTAATATGTTGGAATGGAAGAACCGAAAGTTTCCAAGTGGTCGAGTGCTTCAACAAGTTTCAAGTATCCTACGAAGAAAATTCAGGTTACATTTTGGCCTCCCTAGTTGTCTGAGTGCTTCAACAAGTTTGAAGTATCATCAGTCGACCTCATGTTGTTTAATGTCTTATGTGTGGTTCTTTTTTCGCTCTGTTTCGTTTACCTGGACTTAGTGATGACCACTGTTCGGGTCTGGCATTTCTGCTGGGTTAGACTTTGTAACCTTAGGTTGTAACTCTATTTCAAAAAAAAAAAAAAAAAAAACCTGAGCCCCCACGCCCCACCCCAGTTTTCTTGCCATTGAGCCCCTATTCTGAGTTCTTGAATTTATGGAATTTTATGATAATCTGTTGTTATAACTCATGAAATCAGCTTTGACTTTAGTATTGTGGTTTCCTATGCCTTGTGGTTTGACACGTGCCTTGCCCTGTCTAAGCTGACAAAATTATGCTTTTCAGTAGTCAAGGAAGAAGAAGAAGTATACTGACTTCTGCTACGATGTTTGTGGATGGGTGATCCTTGGTGTCAGCATTTTTGCTTGGGTTGGAATGGCCAGAGCAAGCATCCCTCCACTGCCACCGCCGCCAGCCAGGTGAACTGGATGCAATGCTGACAAAACCTTGGCATGCCTATGCCAAGTGCTTCAGCATGAATCTTGCTAGGAGTTAGTTTGTGTATGGAGAGGAGGAAATGGTGATTCATCTAAGGTTTGGTCAAATTTTCATGCCTGTTTGCCGTTCGAGCCTTGGTGAGGTTCTCTTTTATCATCGACATACGGTGCTGGATAATTTTGTGGTTGCTTACATTTCTGCTGTTTTGATGCTAAAAACCATCATGCTGTGATATTAGTTCGATACTGGATGTTATCAGAAGGTACCACACATGAAGCGGTATCCAATTCTAGCGATGCATTAAATAAAAGTATACAATTTTGTTTGTGGTTTTGGCATTCCAAGAAGTCGGGGACCTGCTGGTCAGTGAGCTTATTTTTTTGGCACCCAGGTAAAGATTAATGTTGTCTACTCAAGTACTTCACTTTGCCATGCAATAAGTTAAAACGGAAACAGCTGGATTCGTACACGTAATCGTTCGCTTTAGAGTCAAATTCGGGCCGGCCCTTTCTGAACACTAAAGCTTCAGCCCGTGGGCTGTGTATATACAGACATGTTATGGAACAAGTGTAAAGCAAAGGGAAAATACTCTAAAAAATCAGAAAAAAATTGTGAACTTCATAAACGTACTGCAGGACCTCATGAAAGATAAATATTAACTAGAAAGAGTGCGTGGCCTTGCCGCGCCTAACTATCCTCCATGGATGGACCAGGGTGCTCCGTGCCAAAATAATATTGTAAATATACCATATATGTATCCAATCTTCTACCGTTTGTAGAGAATAATTTCTCTTTGATTTTCAAAACATGGAATTTGGTTTCATTCAGAATAAATTGTTGAACTGATGGGAGCGAATTTTCTAGGATTTAACGGCGTTGTGCTTTCAGTGCTAGGCGATGTGGCCGTCGACAGCAAAGCGCCAGTGGTGACTTCGTCAATCTCGAGGATTTGCCGGCTCAGTCTTCGAAGATGCTCATAGAGGTAGGGTTTGCGTATGTACATTCGTAGGGGTGAATGTGCGTGCGTTGTGAGTGTCTAAGTTGTACTGTGTATTTGTAAAAAAATTTGTTAAACTGGTATTGGAGAAAGAAAAATAATAAGGCACCGTATTGATAGATCATATCATCGCCTAGGTCTGTTTGAGAAATAATCATTAATTGCATAGCCACTGAAAAATTTAACCTTGTGCTATTCATCAAAGGAAATTTAACCTTGTGCTATTCATCACATAACCAACAGCGAGATTTGCTTTATTCATTAGCTAGCGCACCATTGAATCAAGAGTATCTTCTCCTGCTGTGCTTAAACTTTCTTGTCATCTCTTGTTCTGCCCTCAATTGCAACAGAATCATGGTATACCCGACAGGTGGTGAAAAGGTTTGAGAGTGCCACCCGGCGAGGCCGTAGGCCATCAGACCTGCGCTGTTCTCTTTGAACTATTCCAAGCTACGTTCCTTCAAAAAAAACTATTCCAAGCTACCTCTGCACAGTTTTTTGACCCAATAAGCCTTGCCATTCATCCAAAACAAAATCGTAGTCCTTGGACAGTCCCCTTTTTTCCCCGTTTCATAGCATCAGTGTCCTAATGAACCCTGGCAATATGAATGGCACTACCAGATCAAGAGCTGCCTCTAAGAACCTAAGTACCCAAAAAAATGAAAGAGGCTGCATGTTAATGTCTGTCTTTTGGCACAATTAAAGGCCACGTTCACCATTTGTAAATACACAAAGCCTGCTAAATGTATCAGTACCAAAGATAATTTTGTATCTTTAATGAATCAGAAAGTTTCCATTATATTTCATTTTGTTTTTGTTAGTCGGAAGAACCTCTTTTACCAGATCTTATATTCTCCCAAATATGAAAATTAAATAAGTGAAAATGTAAGGAAATTGTGAATCAGTACAAATAGAATTTTCTATCTTCAGTAAATCAGAAAAAAAGATCTGCTTTAACAGTTTGCATTGTAAGCACAATTACTAATGCAGGGCATGATGGTTGTGCTGATTGTATCTGAGTACTTATGCATAAACACTTAATTAATAGTTGTACATAGAAAGGTGAACTAATGTGCGCCAGATATTTTATTAATACTAAGAATCTCTCTCTCTCTCTCTCTCTCCCCTTAGAAGAAATAGTATCATGCAAACGGTACTTCTCAGGCAGACATTTTGTCGAATAGCATGCATGCATGGTAGTTCATAGTTCATAACAGATCATCCTATTCTGCGGACCTGGACGAATCAAGCAAGCATTGCCCTATTCTATCTCTTTGCGAGCAAACACCTGCTTCAATCTCCTGCTGCTCGTGTTGGTTCAGCCGGCAGCGGCGGCACCCGCTTCTCACGCAAGGCAGATAATCCGAAGGTGCTGCCGTGTCCCCGGGAGCCGCAACGCCAGGGATTATTGCGCTACATGCCCGGTGCCCGCATCGACGCCGAAGTCACCATGGATAAAATTTAAGCGGAAGGAGGACGCAGAGGGAAGCGGCTCCGGATGAAAGAACAAAGCGGAAGGACATTATATTAAAACTGGGTAATCGAATGCAAAGGAGCAGAATCTCCTGCTGTTCGTGTTGGACTTCAGTCTCCGGTGGTTCTGCTGGACGGTCCTGATTAGGCATCATGTGGGCATGAACGGTGCACAAATCATGATACCAAGGATATGATACAAGATATATAGCATAATCTCAAGTCTTGTGCCTCTGCCATGCTAAAAATTCAGAGATAACCCGAAGCATTACATGGTTACAACACAACTTGCATCTCTGCCATGCTAAAAATTGAGAGACAACCCGAACCATTACATGATCCTAACAACCAGCAACTCTCAGTTCTCATGATAACAGGAGAAAGAAGAGAAAAACTTGATAATCTCAGTGCTCAACTGCAGACCTGGTCAACTTGATAATCTCAGTGCTCAACACCATTCTACTTCAGTCCTGTCAAACACCACAGGCATCAGGCAACATAGTTATGGAGAACATCAACATAGTTGTGGCCTCCTAATCTTTTACAACTGACGGTTCATGCAAGTTCATGCAAACATATGGCAAAGTGAATGTAGATGGAACTAGACGTTATATGCTTACAATACTATTTTATACTTTCAGGTAGAACATCCATGATCAGATTTAAAGGCAATGTACCATCACAAGAATCATTTCAGAAACAGAGGCAATATACGTTATATGCTACTCTAATGATATGTGATGATTCTTCAAAGCCAAGCGATACGATTAACAGAGGCAATAAAAAATGGGAATAGCCTTTTTCACAAATAATTAATTAAATTGACAATTATTCAGATATTTCTCCCTAACAATCATACAGGTCTGAACCTAACTAGCAGAGATATTGCTTTGTCGGACCTAACTAGCAGAAACAGAGTTCACTTCAGTGTTGTTGGATCTTTAAGATCATTAAGTTGTTTCACACAGCCTTCTTTTGGTCTAGTTAATCGTTTGGTCTCCTCAAAAAAAAAAAAAAAAAAATCGTTTGGCTTCCTAATCTTGTACAACTGGGAGAGATGTGTTTGGAATATCGAGCCCATTGTAATTGCACCGTGCACCGGTGGATGGTGACGTCGTGGCTGCAGCTCACCTCGCACGCGGCGATTGAGTGCGAGAGCCGGCGGAGGGTGGGCGGCGGCGCTTGTCGCCAGAGAGAGATCAGAGACGATGACATGCATGGTTTGACTTGTCGCCGCCAGCTATGGCGCCGGGGAAGCATGCAGTGCGTCGTGCTCGTGGAGGAAGGTAAAGTGATACACCGTCGGCGCCCTGTTTTCCTTCACTATATGATTCTCTCTAACTTCTCACCTCTCCCTCTTTCTCACTATACGAGTCCTTTGTGGCTGCACTCTGGTCGTAGTGTGCCTGCCGCCCTTTGTGGCTGAAGAGTACCTGCTGGCCGACAAGGAGGAGCAGGGCAGCTTCTTGCTTAAACGTGCGAATGCAGTATGATCTAGCACTAATACTCGCTAATACCTGCAAAAACGATAGTCGTGTAAGAGCAGCTGGTTGGTGCTTGGTTTTATATGGTGTGGTTTTTGACCTACATATGATTTTCACCTGCTTGATGTCTAAACACAGTGCAAAATACTGCGATCCACGGTCGAACACACCATTGCTTTTTGAATGCTGCAAAAAGAAAAAAAACAGTAGCTTTCTTAAACTGTGGTATCCAGTGTCGTCCACAATGTAAAATCCTTTGTATGCAAACAGAACCTGCCCTAAAAGCTTGTCAGCAGGTGGGCTTATAACAGCTAACTCTACAGCAGTTCATAGTATAGCAGCGAGCCAGCGACCAAACCTTTACATCTCTGAAACCTGACATCAAAGTTGTTTCATATGTCTACCGAATATCGATCCAGCTGTTTGGACTTAAATTAAAGCAATATCTAGCAAATTAAGTTTACACAAGTACTTAAATCCACCAACAGCTTAACTTCACCTAGAGGTGACCTTATTTCTTAGCAATAGCTATCAAAACGGGAGGAATTAAAACAAATCCGATACAAGGTTTCAATGAAACCGAATGGTACCATGTAGCAGATCGAGTGACTAAGACCACTTCTTCTGGAACATCTTTATTTGAGCTTCCACATCTGTATTTCCATCTGAAAGGTATAACGAATGGCATCTTGAAGCTTCAACACCACAGTCATTCGGGGCATGCAGCGCACCGTCCCGCATTTGCACCAGTAAAATTTTACCTGGACAAAGGGCTAAGGACATGTGGTCGTGACAAAGTTTCCTGCAGATACAAAAGAAACATGCATATTAAGTACAGAAAGCAATATCAAGTTTGAAAATTGTAATTAAGACCTGTACCTCTGAAATGTAGTGGCAACAACATTTCCCAAGTATCTAGCCCTCTTCCTCATCGTGTAACTCTCTTCCTTGAACTCTTCATCATGGCTGTCAGTCACTTCTACATCCTCTTCCATTTCGTAGAAGATAAATACCCTAGGATGATTAGGGTGGGCGTTTGCTTCATTCCTTATGGCAGCTGCTGCAGCCTTGCTTTCAGAAGATGTAGCACCTCTATTTTCAAGTTTAATCTTGGCATGATTCAGAAATGGGAGATGGTTAATACCTAATTTAAACCCATAGGCTTTTGCCACTGACACAAAGAATGGCACCTCAAGCTTGTCAAGCTTGGCATCGCCCTTTCTTCAAATTTCAAATATGTTACCCTTGAAGTATCAATAAGTTAATAAGGCAGAATTCCTTCAAACTTTGAATACATGGCCTCCGAAAATAAGCTTGTCGTTCTGGGCACCCTCAAAACTTAACACCAGAGAAAGTAAGGCATGCATATCTCCAAGTATGCGCAGATCCTCCTTCGTTATTTCGATTAGATTAATGTCTAGGTACGCAAGACTGGTAAGTTTTGGCGCAATCCACTTTGGCATCTTTGGACACTATAGTTAGTGATCATCTGAAATCTTCGAGAGAACACGGCAGAGGGGACCAGGAATCTAAGAACTGGAGTGGTGTTGATTTGGCAGAACGTATCCATAAAGACCGGAGTTTGCATCTGCCAAGCTTGCATAGAGAGGAAAGTAACATCTCTTCATGGCTCTTGTATTCCTTAGATCCTTGGCCGTCATGCTGTAGATGGAGTTCTTCCAAAGCTGTCAGATTCCCCAACTCGTCCACTGCACTTAATGAACTCTTTATAACATTAAATCCTGATATCACCCTTAAATTCCTCATATTTCTAATCCCATTTGTATCTTCGTTATGCCTTGTCCGTAATCTGCAATGAGTAGATGCTGTAGCTTAATGAGCTGAACAATCCCGGATGGCAACTCATTGGTAAATGTATTGCTAAGATCTAGTGTCTCAGACCATGTAGCCTCAAATTCTGTTGGTAGCTTCAACTTGTAAATGCCCCTAAGGCTCAAGTCCTTTAGTTGGAAAAGTTTATCTATACCATTCATATCGTACTCTTGCAGGCTTTCACAACCTTGAAAATCTAATACACGCAAAGCACCAAACTCAGCAAGACTAGGCAAGTGCTTGATGCAAGCTGATGCTAACACTGTTAGGGATCGAATATGACTTAAATCTTCATTTGCCAATACAGATGCAAGATCTTGGTCCATGTAATGGACTGACAGTCGCCGGATGAACCCATGGCAATTTGCCAGATCACTTGCCCCATGGCCCATGAAAGCAATGAAGTTATCTTCAACTGATTTAGAATAATGAGCTCAAGCATCATGTCGTGAACTTGACAGCCACGGGCCTTACCATCATAACCAATTCCCACTGGTGGACCATGCTTTTGTTGATTAGCTCATAGAAGTGGTTCTCGGCGACCTCTTGTTTGCTCTGTCCACGCCCTTCTGTGATAAATCCTTCTGCTATCCATCGCCTCACTAAAATATCTCTGTCCATGACATATCCTCTGGAATATATCTTAGATATAACAGACAAGTCTTAAGCTTAGGTGGAAGATCATTGTAGCTGAGGGATAGTATGCTATTCATTCCCTCCAAGCTTCGGTCTTTGTCCAATGCAGAACCAATAGACCTTGTGACCCTCTCCCACTCGTCCTTGACCACTGGCCGGTTTGCCAATAAACTTGATATACTGATAATTGCCATGGTAGGCCTCCACATTTCTTCAATATTTTATTTGAAACTTCTTTTAGCGCATCAGGGCAACAGTCCTTGGAACCAAATATTCTTTTTGAAAAACAACCTTTTGGAATGAAGATCACTTAGGGCTTCCATTTCATAGACGCGGTCGTTAATATGCTGACAGCATGATCTTGCTACATCAACAATTCGTGTAGTAGATATAATTCCTGCAGAAAGATTATTCTCGGGGAAAGCATATTTAATAGTTTCCCATGCTGATATAGACCATATATCATCACAACGATGAGGTACCACTAGTAGATAAAAATAAATATTATTAACCAACTATGAAAAAGATTTCTAGTAGGAACCATCATAATGAGATTAACATCACACAGATAGTCCTGATGGGAAGTTCTGTTTTTTATTTGGAGTGGTTTAAAATTGATGAATGAAACAATGTGCTTCATGCATAGTGTCATTTTTATTTCTTTCATGGCCTGACTATAGCATTCTAATGTGGGAAGCAATGGATTAAGGATTTTTGAATCCAATGCCCCTATGAAACGATTTCCAAGTTATGGGAACAATATACACTTACTTTCATCTACATGAAACTTCCCTCTCTTCATAATTCAATCTCATATTATGAAATTTGCTTATATGGCACTTCATTTTGATGAAATGAGTCCCCCATTAGGTTGGCCGGCAAAGGAATTTGGACTAGTATAAATTGAAAACACTAACACACTTCAAGAGGAGTGAAATAAAGAAACTTCGCATCATAATAACTTTAATAAAGTAATCACTACTCCCTCTGTTTTTAGTTATGGACACCATTAACTTTTTTTTTTTGAACTTTGACCAACAATATATATGAAAATAATTAGTTGCTTAACGTGAAATGTATATTGTTTGATCTATCATCAAAAGCACTTTAAGATTAACTTATACATTTAGCTATTTACATAATATTTATGAATAAGACAAATAGTTAAAATAACGAAAAAAATTCAACGGTGTTATATATTTAAAAACGGAGGGAGTAGTTACTAAACTATACACCATATGCTTATTGTCCTAATTGCTTATGCTGCCATTTGCCTGTAAGCTTAAAAAACAATCACAACTTACAATATTTGCCTCGTGATCAAACAATTTCGTTGAGAGAATTCGATGTATAATGGGTTTTATAAACTCATGTTTTTCATCAAGATACACACTGTTAACGCTTTTAAAGGTTGAGGATGAATTCTGAGTTGTTTAATTACTTATGTAATCGTTAACCTCTAGACATAATTTTTTTTACTATTTGATTGCTTTTCATTACAATACAGTCGGTCTTCTATTAAGGAATGCCCCTAAAAGTTTTTTTAATTAAAATACCTCTTATCTTGTAGCAGTTCTCTTAGCTTTGCAATAAACTGCTTTTCTTCCCAAGTATCGATATCTTCTATAAGACCATTGCTGTGAGACACTTGGGAGATCACATCCTTCATGATTTTCTTCACACTAGGCTTTTGAGAGATTGAGATGAAAGCCCAGCAATGAAAATGCCCTTGGATCTTGCGATAGACCTCCCTTGCCATTGTTGTCTTTCCTAACCCTCCGAATCCAACAATAGACAGCACCTTGCGATATTTGTCGTTGTCAAGCTACTTTCTTTCTTCTTCCACCATCCAGTTGACAAGATCATCTCTTGGACTATCAATGCCCAATGTGTTCTTCCTCGATGAAAAGAGCAGACAACCGGGGATCCACAACGGAATGCTCAAAGGTGCTACAAGCAATATCATCCATGCTACAAGTAATATCATCCAGCTTGTAACTGCTTTTGAGGTCTTTCACTTCCTTGACACGAGCCTTCAAGTCGTCAATTTGGTTGGCTATTCGTGGCGAGAACCCAAGAGTCTTGAGCCGGTGAGCGCTCTTACGGAAGAAACTCCTTGAGCCACCATGGTGGCTGCGTTGCCAAGGTGGTGGACGAACTTGTCGATGACATCCTCCGTATCGTAGGCCAGCTCCCTCACCAGCGATATCCATGTCTTCACTTGGATGTCAGGATCTTGTAGCTTGGTGTATTTCTGGACACAGCATGCATGCTGATGAGCTCATATCTGAGCGAACCGGATCTCACGGGCGGACACCTTTGAGACGCCCCACACTCGTCGCCGAGCAGGAGGTGACTTCCCCACTAGAGGACCCAACACGCCATGGGAAGAGCTTACCACCTCCATTAATCTCTATGCTCCTCCTGCCTCAGCGATCCATCTGTGGTCTCTGTTTTGTGTTTAGGAAGTGAGGGAAGATTGAGATATGATAGAGCAATAACTGGGTATAGGTGCTTACTGGCCGGCTACTGCTTGGCTCTGACGATGTTTGCCTCCCTCACCCTATTCCACGCCGCCGGCAAGCCGGAGACTGAAGTGGAGTGAAATGAGGGAAGACTGAGAGATGACTGGGTGTGGGTGCTTACTGGCCCTGCGGTGCTGCCTCTGACGATGTCTACCATGTGCGCCTGGTGACGAATAACGCGCTAGCAGCTAAAAAGATTCCATTTGTACTCTTGATTAGGTTTGCGCTGGGCATGCAGTTTAATATGCCAATAATTCAAATATAAAACCTCGGTTTGCTAAGCATGCATCAAAGCTTACATAGTTTACATCTCTCTGAATCTGCGTGCTCGAACGGATTATCTATAATCGATCTGATGCTAAAGAGCGCAGCTTACATTTGTTAAGGGCCAACAGTTCAAACCAACTGGTGGATGCTCCTTGCAAGATCGATGGGCGCAAATCAGAGCCATGTTTCCAGCCAGCTGGAGGAAAGGATTCGACTAATTATTCTCTTTATTACCCTGGCAACTATGCAAGGAGCGGAATGCACCTGTCCTTCATGGAGTAGAAACTAGAAAGCAATCCATGCAGGATGAGATGTGAATCGCTGCATGCAGGAGCAAATCACCTGGGTTGTCTTTTTGGCAAGTAATCACAACGTTTGCTGGCATAGCTCTCTGTTTCAGTTGGATCCCTAGCTGTTATGTGTATTATATTTGAGGGAAAAAAAAAGTACCAGCAATTCATGCGACTGCAAACAAGATCGACAGGTAACGGCTAGTTCCTTCAAAAAAACAGGTAATGGCTAGAGTTTGCTACAATGGCCGAGCGTTAATAGTTTAAAGTTAAACCAGTGTACTACAATATTGTGTTAGGTTATTGGTGGTCGGTGAATATTTGTTTCAGATTTATTGTTCCTGTTGGCGAAGACTCTGCAACGTTCAAGTTCGCAAGTAAAATCTTTAAATTATTAGCCAACTACTTATATCTAAAGTTCTGTACAAGTATGACAATCAGTATGGCAATATAAGGGCAGCTTACCTTTGTGAAACCATGGACCAGCATTTCATGCTACAAGCCTACAGAAGAAGAGAGCGTGGCAGTTCATACTGCATCAACCTTGCATCTACTAAATATCAGCAGACAGTATCAACACGCCAACATTTGGAAAGTCAAATCTTTAGATCATTATGCCCAACTTAACGCTTATTCACTTAATTACAGTAAAAACTTAGTTGTAGGAGTATTACAAAAAACATAGATAGGCACGTTAGATTCCAAACAATGCAGGGCCTAGCTTCTCCCCGAGGCTCCACAATTAATAGTCCTTGCTAGTGCTACAACTCTCCAGTTTCTAAAAGCGTCCCCAAAGGTAGAGGCAACACTGCCTCTCCACATCACCTAAGAGTCAACCTAAGAGTTCATGTCGACTCTAGTTAATGGCTGGTCCCGCATGTCAATAGCTCAGTAAATGCTAGAGACTGCCTCTTGAGGAAGAGCTAGCAGCCTTCTCTCTTCTTTTTTTTAATAAAAAATTCTAAGAGTTAGCTAAGAGGCAGCCATTGGGGATGCTCTAATGGATGCTGTGGCATTCCTGCGCAATATTCAATTCCCAACCCGACAATTGACTTGAGTTGTCAATCGGATTTGCTCATTGGGATTCCAAGTGAGCTTCCAGAGGATTGGCGTTAGATTCCGGGGAGCATTAAAATGGAGATTATTATTATAGCAATGGTGTTCAGTTTCCATGGGAGCTCTAGATCGAGGTCATGGTTCGTTGATTATTTAGAGCGGATTCGACGGGCCGGCACAGCATTCAACCCTGCATCCCGAGTCTAAGCTAGCTAGAAAGTGTCTTCGGTTTTGGTGATCCTCTCGCTGACTTTCATACTACCTCCTTCTCAATTTAGTTGACGTCCTAGGGGTATGAAAAATTGCCACATTACTTGACGTTCTGGGAACCCGAGGCAAATTTACAACGCGCTTTCCACTGATGCCCCTCCTGCCATCCACTACCTGAGGCAAGCGCAGAAGAGACGCTGAGGCTGTGGTGCGTGTGGGACCTGGTGCATGTGGGCGTGTTGTCGGGGTATTGATTGAGGGCTGCAGGGTAAAATAGCCGGGTGCTTTGGTTTCTTCCCACTCCTCCGAAACGTCAACTAATATGACACGGAGGGAGTACCTAGCTAGAGGCCGTCCTGGGTGTCATACACATGCTCATTGGGGTGTACTATAAAGGGCACCCTGGTTCAATATGAGTTATCATTGTATTTTTGTTTCCCTCTTGCGTAAGAGAGTTGCCGATACTTTATCTTCAGAACTAGTTCCAGGGGAAAACATCGTCCCTTGTGCACGACCATTTGACAGCGGTTCGCGCACCTATGGATGATGGTTGGAACCAATGTAGATAGGAATGCACATGAGAAAATGCATTATGTATATGCTACTGAAAAACTACATAAGCGGTACGTTGTGAGCATATAAAACAAAGTTATTCGGCACGCACCCCGAAGGTTTTGTTTCTCTCTTTTTTTTTCCCCTTTCCTTCTCTTTCGTTTTTAAGGTCAGGTTGTCGAGAGGTGAGTGAGCATCTCTAACAGGCTCGATCTTATGTTTGATGCTCGTGCAACACGCGTAGATAGTGCCGCGGTTCTGTCGTTCCGGTTTCGGTTTGAATTGGTGCATGACGGTGTTGCTGGCGTCGCAGGACAGTGAGCCGGGTGACTGATGCCGGCACCGTCACCGTCAACCGCCCGCCCAGGTCGTAGCACGTGTCCCAACAGCGAGATAGAGAACCTGCCGGGGGACAGCCGGAGCCCCGCCCTCGCGGCACGGAACGCGTAGCGCAGGGCCGCAATATAAGGGCAGCTTACCTTTGTGAAACCATGGACCTTTCATGCTACAAGCTACAAGAGAGCGTAGTTCATAGCGCATCTGCCTTGCTTCTAACTAATATCAGCAGACAGCATCAACACGCCAACATTTCGAAAGTCAAATCTTTAAATCATATGCCCAAGTTATAACGCTTATTCATGTGAAGGAGCCGTCCAAATCATACATATAATGATCAAATATGCGGCAAACCCAGGATAAACATTGACACATGTCAACCTCCTGACCCTAACGTGTCAAGGCTCATACCAAGCAGCCAACAAAATAATATTTGATCACCACATGTATAACTCCGGTATTCCCCGCCATGCATCTCAAAACCCAAGATCAATATGCACACCGCGAATGTCATATTGTTAACCATCATCATCACAAGCATTCAAAGAGAGTGCAATATATTACATTACTTTACAAGACTTTTACTTTCATATTTTACAACAAAAGGGAGTTTCCAGCTCAAGTGCTAAGTATACGAGAAGCTTAGCATAACAAGGACATGGTTAAAGGTTTGGTCCTTGTTTAAGAGTTTACGCAGCGGAGTTATAAACAAAAGGTTGACAATGCTCCACCTACGAGCACCATCCGAGTCACATACCAACTATCAACTATTCTTGCCCATCACCCCCATCGGTAGCGGGAAAGAAATAGCCAAACACGTGCTCATCCTCACCTGCAAAACTCATCAAATAACATCGTGAGTACGGAGGTACTCAGCAAGACTTACACGGAGAGTCATATTGCTCTCAACAAATGGATGCATTTGGCATTGGACAAGGATAAGGCAAATAGGTTGACAATTTGCATAAAAACTATTAAATATTTCTCAATGAATAATCAGCAACCTATTTCATCTAAGTGAAGCTAATGGGCAACACCTAAATAAATCATACAAGTAAATAAATGTGGTTCATATCTCAATCTTAACTAAACCACATCTTAGGGAAAATTAATCATGATGAATGTTGACGCACCAAGGCGTGATCATAACCGAGATCGTGGCAATTCGAATTGATTTAACACCCTACAGGGGATGTACACCTTTATCCACACGCCACAAAGACCACCGCCCAGACGACCCGTCGGTCATAAGGAGTAATTCATTGTGACAACCCCTCCCAAATACGTCCGACCATTTACCAGACGTTCGGTCAAGGTGAGCTGGTCGCACTAGGCCCTCGGGGGTCATCCCTAGTACCTACAACACCTCCGAACTCGCAAGCCAAATGGTCGCAGCTGAATAAGGAAGAAGCTTGCCTACCCATATCTCAGCATGTGGTATGTACAAAAACATGCCAAGGTTATGAACAGACTATCAAGTATCTCCTGCTAACCATCAATTTTAATCTCATCATAACATGGTCAATTGTTCCAAGTAACCACCTATATGCGAATGTTGGTGACCTTCCACCATTCGACTTCTACCGCAATATGTTGAAGCATTACTAAGCAATACCGAATATGCCAACATCTGAACTTACTCACTTATCAGCAAGGAAAAGGTATTTCAATAAGAAAGAAGGAAATGCAGCAATTAGGATATAAACATTGCCTATTGCCCAACTAATGCAATATATCATTTTGCCTCAAGCACATTCAATTAGACACATCCAAAACAGTTGAGATATGCAACGATGCTTGCCTTGAGTTGCAGGATTCTCGCTCACGTTTTCAGCTTCAGCTTCAATGTCGACAATACCCGCGTCTCCCTCCGGTTGCTCGGTTTCTATACAAACCATAATGCACCGAATGAATGACATGAATCAATGATGAAATGAAGTGCAAATATCATGAAACTTAGCATACATGAAGTGCAATGAGTCAGGTTTATAACACAAAAAGAATCATTGTCATTGGATTTGAATTGCTCCGGATATAATTGTTTAAGTGCAGTCTGCCTAATTATGGACAGTGATCAAAAGTAATTTCTTAATTAAATTTCAGAATGTAAAACATGATTGCCGTTATTTTTCCCTGATAGACAATTTCGTATAAAACTAATGCAACAAGTTTCACTATTTTAGGAGCTCGGATCATTTTTCTATGAATTTTACAAGTTCCCTGTTATATCAAAGATCAGATTAAGTCGACCAATCAAAAACAGGCCACGCTGAGGGCCACACGGGTGGGGCACACTGGATCTGGCCAGTGGCCACAACAGATCCGGCCTGGAGCTCGAGACCATGTCCATGACAGCAAGCTTTTGCAATAGAGAGCCAACTCCCACGAAATGAAAGGGAAAGGGATTGAGGAGCCTCACCTCGCTGCTAGAGAAGTCCAGGACGGTCAGCAAGGTTGGGAAAAGCCTGAGGCGACATGGACGACGAAGAAATTGATTGGGGAAAAGTTCGCCAGAGTTGAGGAAGATGAACGGGGACTTCAACCTCCGGCCATCGTGGAGCTTGAGGACGGCGGGGTAAGCTTGAGGCGGCCTTCTCCTTCGATTCCCGGTGGCAGAGGCGACGAGAATTGCCCTAGGGTGTGCTAGCTCGATGGGGAACCGATTGCAAAGGAAGGAGAGAGAGAATGGAAGGGCGGCTCGTTTTGCTGATTGAAGCCACGGTAGGGTGACGGCGGCGTCGTCTGGGCCCGTGGGTAGGGAGAGGAAGGCGTCATGGATTCAAACGGCGAGGAAACGGGGTAGAGGAGGTGCTGCCTTGCCATGGCCACGCGTCGAAGCTTCTCTGCTGGCTGTCAGGAGGAAGAAGAAGAGAGAGGCGAGAATGACAGGCGGGGCGGGGTTGAGAAATGTCTGCCCCCATCCAGAGAGTTGAACTGAGAATTGTCTGTGCTTATATCAGATGGAAATTTTGTCTGCCTCCCAGGAAAATGTCTGTACCATACAGAGAATTGGGGTCGCAGCCATTTTTTCTTTTTCCGGAATTTACAGAGGCCAACTTTTCCTCCTCTTTGTCACTTGATTAACCCATCCTAAAAGCCTCCAGATTTATTTTTCTGGTGGAAGTCCAAACATAGGAGAACCCATTTGAACAACAAGAACTTGAAAAGGTGTTGTAGAAATTAAACTAAAATTCCTCAAAGTTGACAGATTTTAAACTTTGTATGGATTTTTAGGGCATTGATTTGACTTCCAAAAATTCTGCAAAAATCATGTAAATTCATGATTCTTCATCTAGTTATTCCAAAATTTTAGTTTGGTGATAGGTTATATATAAAATTCTTGAGTTTCATCACATCGCATGAATTCTAGTCAAATTTAATTCAAATTTCGAAATACATGTTCATGTCATGCAATGCAAATGCTTACCCTGTGCACATGATTTTTTTTTTTTTGAGATTACACAGTACAACTCAGACACTCACAACGCACGCACACTCACCCCTATGAACACACGTACGCAAACCCTACCCTACCATGTGCACATGATGATGCATATATGCTCACTAACATGTCAATTCACTTAGGGCCTGTTTGGATGCCCCGAATCGGGCCGAATCGAATCCGTTTCCAGACACCGGCCTGTTTGGCGGCCCACAGAATCGAAATGGATTTTTCGGGCCTTTTCCAACTGCTGAATTCGTAGCCTACTCCTGTTTCCGAACAAAAAGTCCCGAAACTCCCAGAAATCGAGTCCATCTCGTGCCCGACTTCACCGCCACCATCGCCCACCTCCTCGCTGCCGCCATCGCCGACCTCCGCACCGCCGCGCCTCTGCCCTCGCCTCAAGGACCACCGCGTCGCCGATGCCGTCCAAGAGCTCCACCACCCGCGCGTCATCCGGATCGTGAGCTTCTCCAAACCGTCCCCCTCGACTTGTGGTGATCTCCCTCGACTTGTGACGCGACCTGCGAACGCCGCCGTCCTCGGTTCACCTGCTGCGTCGCCGTCCCCGCCCACTCCATCATCTTCGTCCGTGGTACCGGCCCGGACCCGGTCGCACCGCCCAGCACCGACCACGCCTGCACTAGGTTTCACCATGGCAACTCAGGTATCATTCATCCCCTTCCTCTGCTAGATCTCGGTAGTGACATGTAAGGGAGTGTGATTTGATCTGGGAGTAAGCTTTGTGTTGGTCAGATTTGGTCTGATATCGACTGGCCTGATCCGGGAGTAAGTGGATTTGGGGTGCGTAGTTCAGTAGTTCGCCTCTGTTGGTTGAATCAGAGTTGGCTTGTGTTGACCGAACGAGAGTACGGTTGCCTGAATTAGTATTCTTCATTCTCTCGTGCTGATTATATCTGAAGATGCTATGTTGTTAGGCACTAATTTTCAGTTCGGTTAGGCATCTGGCTGGTCTGTAGTGGTTCTAGTGATTTTAAATTCTTGGATGCTGCATCTGATATCGTACTTGGATGTGCAAAACATCAGAACTAGATTAGTGTGGTATTACGGGCAGTGGCGTAATCTGCACGATGTAAACAACTGATTTCATTTCTTATTTACTGGATTACCTGACCACTGATCGAAGGAGAGGAGCTGATAGCTCTCTAGTAGTCGATCTTTGTGTTATTTTAAGTAGCTGTTTGTTTTTTTAAGTTAAATGTCTTTGTTCTTACATTTCGGTTCCTAATCTGCTACGAACTCGAGTACTACTTGACATCTCTGTTCTTCCATGACTCAAACATCTCGAACTAGATTGGACAGCTGATATTGCATTCAAAAAGTTTCAGTAGTTGCTAAGGTTTCATATGTTTGAAAATCATTTGATTTCTTTCAAAGAAGTAAACTGTTTTCTGAATGGTGACACACAGGGTATGTTAAAAATTTCCTGGTTGAGTGCCATTGCTTGCTACTGAAATCACTATCCAGTATTTCCATTCTTGTGCCTTTTATTACGTTGATGTTAGCAAAACAAAATACTGCTTGTTATAATAAAATAACTACTGCCTCTTTTACTGCTTGTTATTTTATCTTTCTGCAATACATGTAAACTTACTGCATGCATGTTCTAGATGTCAGATGTCACACAATCGCTTTGTAACAATAGAAGTGAGGAGGAAAGAAGGAAAAGAAGAAAGAGAAAGAGAGTTGCTGTTACGTTAGTAGTTTCCATCATGGCCCTCATTGCTCACCGGTATCATCGAAGAAGACCTAGACACATAGTGGATGCCAACGAGGTCTTAGAGAGAGGGTTGAGGAGAGAAAACAGATGCTACGGAATCTGTACCAGGGCTCAAACACATACTGTTACAACAGCTTGCGCCTAACTAAGGGGTCTTTTACTGATCTATGTGCCATCTTAAGGGAGAGATGTAATCTCCAAGATACACTAAACGTGTCTGTAGAAGAAAAGGTGGCAATCTTTTTGCTTATAGTAGGCCATGGAGTGAAAATGAGGCTAATCCAGAGCACATATGGGTGGTCTCTTGAACCAATTAGCCGACACTTCAATGAAGTTCTCCAAGGGATTCTGTCATTAACCCATGAATTTATCAAGCTTCCTGATCCAACTGTTGTTCAACCTGAAGATCCGAAGTGGAGATGGTTTGAGGATTGCCTTGGTGCACTAGATGGCACACACATTGATGTACTTGTGCCACTAGTGGACCAGGGCAGGTATAGGAATAGGAAGCAACAGATCACAACCAATGTTTTAGCTGTTTGTGACCGATAGATGAGGATTCTTTATGTCTTAGCGGGATGGGAAGGTTCAGCTTCAGATTCTCGGGTATTACGGGATGCAATGACGAGGGAGGATGCATTTACTGTACCTAGTGGTAAATACTATCTCGCAGATGCTGGGTACACAAATGCCCTGGATTCCTTACCCCTTATAGATCCACACGGTATCACTTGAAAGAGTGGGCTTCTCAAGGAAATAATCCATCAACAGCAAAAGAGCTTTATAACTTGCGTCATGCAACAGCTCGAAATGTGATAGAAAGAACGTTTGGTCTGTTAAAGATGAGGTGGTCTGTATTGAGAACGAACTCCTATTTCGACCTAACAAACCAGGTATTGAATGGTAGCTTTATTTAAAAGCAAGTCATATTTGCATGAATGAAGTAATAATTTGACTAACTTTTACTAATACATCATGTAGGTTAGAATCATAAATGCCTGTTGCATATTGCATAATTTTGTGCTGGATAGACAAAGGGATATGGATGAGTTGCTTATCAATCAAGTTGATAATGTGATTGCTGGTGCACCCACTGATGGCCAAGGAGAGTCGACAATGATCACACATGTCCAATCATCCAATGAGTGGAACAATTTTAGGGACACCAAGGCTAATCAAATGTTTATTGATTACCAAGCACGACGTGGTCTACATGTGTAATGCAAATGAATGGTATCCCCCTATGTCTTACAGGTTACCTTCAGCAGGCTTGTTTGTGATATATGGTGCATTGATCTAGCTATTAGTATTACCTGTAGGTAGTATCACCTCTCACATGTTAGTATAACCTGCAGCTAGCGTATCAGTATTACCTGCACCTAGCTTGTTGATATGTAGAAACTGTACTCAAACCAAGCCTGGTTCAGTCGAACTTTTCTTGCTTGAAAATAGCAAGCTCATATACTGCTCGAGTTTTATTTGCAATTGACATGTACCATCAGTAATTCTGGCACTAGTGCACAACTTGCTCATGTAATTTGGTTAAGCTTCTGATATTTCTCTTTGTTTTGACAGGGAGCGACCGATAGCTCTTTGGACAGGCTGTGGCAGAAGAGGAAGACTGAGATCAAGCAGTAGATCTTTCTTTTAATTTCAGCAAGAGTTGATAGATCATGTTTTAATTTCATGTCTGTATTGTTATACTCAATGTGGTGATTTCAGTTGGTACCTTTGAGGTGTTTGTTGGTGTGCCTAAAAATGGATCGGCTATGGCAATGTTCTTGTCATTTTTATCCATTTCTGAATTTAAGTACAGTCCATGGTCTTGTAATTTTTATCACTTTTTAGATCAGTTAACATCTAATCAGATGTGGTTATAGTTTTTAGTCCTTTTGGTTGGAGTGGCATGCCTGAGTGATGTCAAGTGCCATCTATGTTTGTGTATTTAGAAATATTCAACTGATTCCATGTGCAAAGGAGCCAAACAAGCTTCAGATTTTAATTCCATGAATTTAATTCAGTGTGCAGCCAAACGGAAATATTTGAATTGAATCTATTTCCAACTGTTTCTATTCCAGACAAATGAATTCTTAAAATTGGATTCAGAGAAAATGATTCAATTCCATGGAACCAAACGGGCCCTAATGATCTTAAAGATCCAACAACACTGAAGTGAACTCTGTTTCTGCTAGTTAGGTCCGACAAAGCAATATCTCTGCTAGTTAGGTTCAGACCTGTATGATTGTTAGGGAGAAATATCTGAATAATTGTCAATTTAATTAATTATTTGTGAAAAAGGCTATTCCCATTTTTTATTGCCTCTGTTAATCGTATCGCTTGGCTTTGAAGAATCATCACATATCATTAGAGTAGCATATAACGTATATTGCCTCTGTTTCTGAAATGATTCTTGTGATGGTACATTGCCTTTAAATCTGATCATGGATGTTCTACCTGAAAGTATAAAATAGTATTGTAAGCATATAACGTCTAGTTCCATCTACATTCACTTTGCCATATGTTTGCATGAACTTGCATGAACCGTCAGTTGTAAAAGATTAGGAGGCCACAACTATGTTGATGTTCTCCATAACTATGTTGCCTGATGCCTGTGGTGTTTGACAGGACTGAAGTAGAATGGTGTTGAGCACTGAGATTATCAAGTTGACCAGGTCTGCAGTTGAGCACTGAGATTATCAAGTTTTTCTCTTCTTTCTCCTGTTATCATGAGAACTGAGAGTTGCTGGTTGTTAGGATCATGTAATGGTTCGGGTTGTCTCTCAATTTTTAGCATGGCAGAGATGCAAGTTGTGTTGTAACCATGTAATGCTTCGGGTTATCTCTGAATTTTTAGCATGGCAGAGGCACAAGACTTGAGATTATGCTATATATCTTGTATCATATCCTTGGTAATCATGATTTGTGCACCGTTCATGCCCACATGATGCCTAATCAGGACCGTCCAGCAGAACCACCGGAGACTGAAGTCCAACACGAACAGCAGGAGATTCTGCTCCTTTGCATTCGATTACCCAGTTTTAATATAATGTCCTTCCGCTTTGTTTCTTTCATCCGGAGCCGCTTCCCTCTGCGTCCTCCTTCCGCTTAAATTTTATCCATGGTGACTTCGGCGTCGATGCGGGCACCGGGCATGTAGCGCAATAATCCCTGGCGTTGCGGCTCCCGGGGACACGGCAGCACCTTCGGATTATCTGCCTTGCGTGAGAAGCGGGTGCCGCCGCTGCCGGCTGAACCAACACGAGCAGCAGGAGATTGAAGCAGGTGTTTGCTCGCAAAGAGATAGAATAGGGCAATGCTTGCTTGATTCGTCCAGGTCCGCAGAATAGGATGATCTGTTATGAACTATGAACTACCATGCATGCATGCTATTCGACAAAATGTCTGCCTGAGAAGTACCGTTTGCATGATACTATTTCTTCTAAGGGGAGAGAGAGAGAGAGAGAGAGATTCTTAGTATTAATAAAATATCTGGCGCACATTAGTTCACCTTTTCTATGTACAACTATTAATTAAGTGTTTATGCATAAGTACTCAGATACAATCAGCACAACCATCATGCCCTGCATTAGTAATTGTGCTTACAATGCAAACTGTTAAAGCAGATCTTTTTTTCTGATTTACTGAAGATAGAAAATTCTATTTTGTACTGATTCACAATTTCCTTACATTTTCACTTATTTAATTTTCATATTTGGGAGAATATAAGATCTGGTAAAAGAGGTTCTTCCGACTAACAAAAACAAAATGAAATATAATGGAAACTTTCTGATTCATTAAAGATACAAAATTATCTTTGGTACTGATACATTTAGCAGGCTTTGTGTATTTACAAATGGTGAACGTGGCCTTTAATTGTGCCAAAAGACAGACATTAACATGCAGCCTCTTTCATTTTTTTTGGGTACTTAGGTTCTTAGAGGCAGCTCTTGATCTGGTAGTGCCATTCATATTGCCAGGGTTCATTAGGACACTGATGCTATGAAACGGGGAAAAAAGGGCACTGTCCAAGGACTACGATTTTGTTTTGGATGAATGGCAAGGCTTATTGGGTCAAAAAACTGTGCAGAGGTAGCTTGGAATAGTTTTTTTTTTTTTTTTTGAAGGAACGTAGCTTGGAATAGTTCAAAGAGAACAGCGCAGGTCTGATGGCCTACGGCCTCGCCGGGTGGCACTCTCAAACCTTTTCACCACCTGTCGGGTATACCATGATTCTGTTGCAATTGAGGGCAGAACAAGAGATGACAAGAAAGTTTAAGCACAGCAGGAGAAGATACTCTTGATTCAATGGTGCGCTAGCTAATGAATAAATCAAATCTCCCTGTTGGTTATGTGATGAATAGCACAAGGTTAAATTTCCTTTGATGAATAGCACAAGGTTAAATTTTTCAGTGGCTATGCAATTAATGATTATTTCTCAAACAGACCTAGGCGATGATATGATCTATCAATACGGTGCCTTATTATTTTTCTTTCACCAATACCAGTTCAACAATTTTTTTTTTACGAATTACACAGGACAACTTAGACACTCACAACGCATGCACACTCACCCCTATGAATGTACATACGCAAACCCTACCTCTATAAGCATCTTCGAAGACTGAGCCGGCAAATCCTCGAGATTGACGAAGTCACCACTGGCGCATCGCTGTCGACGGCCACATCGCCTAGAACTGAAAGCACAACACCGTTAAATCCTAGAAAATTCGCTCCTATCATTTCAACAATTTATTCTGAATGAAACCAAATTCCTTGTTTTCAAAATCAAAGAGAAATTATTCTCTACAAACGGTAGAAGATTGGATACATATATGGTATATTTACAATATTATTTTGGCACGGAGCACCCTGGTCCATCCATGGAGGATAGTTAGGCGCGGCAAGGCCACGCACTCTTTCTAGTTAATATTTATCTTTCATGAGGTCCTGCAGTACGTTTATGAAGTTCACAATTTTTTTCTGATTTTTTAGAGTATTTTCCCTTTGCTTTACACTTGTTCCATAACATGTCTGTATATACACAGCCCACGGGCTGAAGCTTTAGTGTTCAGAAAGGGCCGGCCCGAATTTGCAGAATGGGCCAGGATAGGATAGGATAGTAAAGGCCAGGCCGGATGGAGTTTGCCAGATTTAAAAAGGGCCGGATTAGGATTGGACCACGACCCATTGTCAGCCCTAATTGCACCACGTCCAGGAAACTCCCGCCGACGTGATACCGAACTGAGAGTGACGCGCAGCCTTTCGACGTCGCTGCCTGCAGCTGGCGCGTCATGTACCACCCAGCGGCAACCGCAAGGACGGAGACCGAGACGGACATGACGCCGAGCTCATCCCTCTCTACCTCGCCGACATCCACACCAAGCTAGACTGTACTACTGCTGCCGCCACCGCCGTCGCCGAGTACAAGTTCGCTTTGGTCGACCGCGCCGGTAACCCCATGCCGAGGTACACCTGCTCCTCGCCGGGGGTCTGGCGGCTTCGGCGGAGGCCACATCCACACTGGCGGACCTCCTTTATTCAAGGGCATTCAGTTGAATGCTAAAAATTTGACAAAACAATGAATTATATATGTATTTGTATTTTGCACAAGTGTACATCTATACATGTAAATAGGACCAAATTCATTTCTCTTAGAGTGAACACAAGCATAGAAATCAAGAAAAAAAATCATAGATTTCGTCATCTTGTTTGAAAAATTCCTAGCCATGTAAAATTTTCATACTACTCCTACTTTGTATGTTTGAATGCCCGGTCAATCAATCATGCTTCCGCCACTGCACATCCATTGCTTTGAGGAGTTCATCATTTGGGGAGATCTCGAGGTGTCCGGGCGCCTCGAGGACGACCGCTTTGCCGTCAGGTGCGACGTCACGTCACCGTCGTCGTGAATTACGGCGGTAAATATTAAGTTGTCGAACTCGAAGCCGACGATGGTCCGGCGGCACGCGGCAGCGACGTCGTGCCGCCGTCCGACCTGCACGAGCACATCAGCAACACCTGATCCTGTGAAGGAAGGAAAGGGCAGAGGACGTCGCGGTCCGTGTCGGTGGCAAGACGTTCGACATGCACGCAGGGGCGGAGCTATGTGTATCTACCGGGGTCAGCCGACCCGATAAACTTGGTAAACTAAGGTAAATCAGTGTTGATGGCAGTGGCTGACCCCATCACCAAAAGGCCGACCCCGACGTCAGGTTTTTCTAGCTTCGCCCCTGCAGATGCACAGCTGGCTCCTCGCAGCGGCCAAGGAGAAAGTGCTCGGCAGCGGCGTGAGCCGGTGCCGCATGGAGGTACAATGCTTGGATCCCAAGGTGCTCAAGCCGATGCTCCACTTCAGGTACATCAATGTTTGAATAGCATATGCTAAGGTCTTTAGTGGTTGATGTCCTCAAAGGCTATAGCGGGCTATAACAAGAGCTAAACCTATTAGCGGTTCCATAATACCATTAAGAATCTGTGAATAACTAGACATAAAATATGAAACCAAGAAGTTTACGGCTAAAATAGGTTAATGGCTTCATGTCTTCATTGGACCATCATTCAAAGTTTTTAAACATCTTGATTTAGTCTGCTAAATTATCTTTTAAAGTTTCAAACATCATCAAGAGCTTCATGCCTTCATCACACAACCATTTAGCTGGCTAAATCATCTTAATTTAGCGGATTTAGCCGGCTATAGGATGGCTGTAGCGAGCTATGAAGCTTAGCGCTAAATGGAGATTCTCTTAATCCCTCTCTTCCCGTTACTTAGAGCACTGATGTACATCGACACGCTGTCGCCGGAGATAGAGGAGGAGCAGGACTGCAGGACAGGACGATACAAGCTCCAGCGGCTGAAGCTGATGCGCGACGAAACGCTGGTGAAGGTGAAGGTACATGGAAGGGACAGGTCAACAATGATGCTCAACAATAATGGAAGTGAAGGTTGTACGTGACCCCGGCTGAGGCTGAATTGTTGAACGTCAAATTTCATCCTCCATGATGTGAAGGGACAGCCCAACCGGAGGCAATAAGGGCCTGCTTGGTTCCCCGTTGCAAGTTGCCACGCCAAACCTGTGGCGAGGTTTCTCAGCGCCACACCTGCGCGGCGTTTTGAACTGTGAAACTGTGTGGCTGCCGCTGCTTTCTAATCAACCAAGCAGCCCTAACTTTGCTGTGGCTGCCAAACTTTGCTGTGGCGAATGGTGGCAAGGAACCAAGCAGCCCCTAAGAATGTTCAACAATGTATCCTGAACCTTGAAGCTGCTTTAATATTGTTCGAGAGTTGACATTTATACACATAGCATAACGGCAAAATTCTCAAAAACCAAGAAAGAAAGAAAGAAAGAAAGAAAGAAAGAAAGAAAAAGTTAGCAGCAGACAGACATTGGTAACATTGAACAAATGAATAATTGTTCCTCCATGATGTGAAGGGACAGCCCAACCGGAGGCAATAAGAGTGCTCAACAATGTATCCTGAACCTTGACATATATACACATAGCATAGCGGCAAAATTCTCAAAAACAAAGAAAGAAAGAAAGAAAAAGTTAGCAGCAGACAGCAATTGATTTCCAGGACATTGGTAACATTGAACAAAGGAATATCCTCTGTTAAAGCTAAAGAACGAATAGACGATGGTACAAAACCATTAACCTTAACCAACATTATTTCAATATAGCAAAAACAGTAGCAACTAATAACTAGCTAGCTAGTACTACTATATCTAAGGTATTTAGAAACTATAATCTAATTAAAATCTCACTTATATATCTAACTGGTGGCAAACAAATGGTCACTGATCAGGCCAATTGCTTCATGACAATCTCCATCACAACACCGGGGCAGCTGGCCTTCATCTTCTCAAAGCCTTCAGTCCCCATAAGCGCCTTGAGATTCCCAGAACGAGCGATAAACTCTGCTCCTGTGTGCCACCTTATGCGGATCAATTCCTCTAGTGTTTTGGGCTTTTGTGCACTGCTCGTTCCCTGTGGATTCGATTACCTAGGAATACTCTTAGGTGAAAGCCACTTCGGTATCCGTACGCTTGCGGATTAATTTCTGTTAGGCCTCAGGACTGCCAACAGATACGATATAAGATCTCTCTTCCTTCTATCGGGGTTTTGGAAGCGAACGACCCTCCAGCAGTGATGTCAAGATACAGGGCGGATGTTTTGGCCTTGAGCAAGATGCGTTTTACAGCAGTCATATGTTCATCAGTTGGTGCTTGCATAAACTGACATACCTTATTCACACTAAATGATATATCAGACCTAGTAAGAGTCACATATTGTAGTACTCCAACTGTACTTCTATATTTCGTTACCTCTTCACTAGTCAATGGTGTGCCTTTCTCTTTGCTAAGCTTTTCTGTATTACTCATTGGTGTACTAGATGTTTTTGCCTTGAGCATATTTGTTTTCTTCAAGAGATCCTGAATGTACTTGTGCTGAGATAGAAACTAGGCCCTGTCCTTCCTGTTTCACTTCAATACCAAGAAAATAGCTCAAAGGACCAAGATCTTTAACAGCAAAATCATCCCTAAGCTGCCTCGGAGACTTATCTGTTGCTTGAGATGAGGAGCTTACTATGATAATATCATCAACATATATGAGAATATACATAACTAATGTAGGTCTCTTGAGGATAAACAGAGAAACAACAGTTTTAGATAGTGAAAACCAAGCTTGATTAACTTGTCACTCAGTCTAGAAAACCATGTCCTAGGGGTTTGTTTTAATCCATATAAAGACTTATCCAGTTTGCATAAATAATTTGGATACCTTGTGTCTTCATAGCCAGGAGGTTGCTTCATATACACTTCTTCATGAAGAAACCCGTGTAAAAAGGCATTTGAATGTCAATCTGCTGAAGACTCCATTTGTCTTGATACTGCAAGAGAGAGTAAAGTTCTAATTGTAGCATGTTTAACTACTGGACTGAAGGTTGCTTCATAATCTACAGCATATTGTTGCTTGAAACCCTTTGCAACAAGTTTGGCTTTGTGACGATCATGAGATCCATCTCCTTTCTTTTTGATTTAAACACCCACTTGCAATCAATTACATTGAGTCCTGGACGAGGTGGCACAAGATGCCATGTCTTATTCCTTTGCAAGGCTTCAAATTCATCATCCATGGCATGTTTCCATTCAGGTACCTGAAAAGCATCAGCACACGTACTTGGTTCTGTAAACTTTGAACATACAATAGTACTCCCCCGCACAGGCTGAGAACCCGGATCAGCGTCGCATTCTGTGTCCTGGGCCACAGCCGAAACACCAGCAGTGGCCGCCTGAGCCTTGTGTTCTGCGCCAGAGAGAGAGAGACATTATGCCGACCGGAGAGCCCGACAACTTGATGGCTGGGCAGGCGACTGTCCCGTCATGCGCTGCTTCGGTTGACGCACACCGTGTCGTAGACGTGTGCCGTACTGATGCTCAGGTAAGCCAGGCACCAGATCGTCTTCGGGATCAGGAGCTTCATCATTAGGCGGATCAACACCTGAGTCTGCTCCAACAGGATCTGCTGTGGCGGCGGAAACCACTGCATCACTGCATTCTGATGCATCATTTTGTTGCTCAGTGGAAACATTAGTTTGCGCATTAGTTAATTGATCATGTAAACTACCAGCAGCCACTGTTAAAAGAGATATTGGGAACAACATGAGGCGAGCTGGTGTTGGTGGAGAGGATTGAGGGGATTGAGGCTGATGGTTTAGAAAAGGAAATTTGTCCTCATCAAAAATAACATCTCTTGAGATGTATACGCGGCCAGTGCTAGTGTCTAACCATTTGTATCCTTTGTGTAGAGCACTATAA
This sequence comes from Eragrostis nindensis, assembly GCA_012490785.1. Lineage (NCBI taxonomy): Eukaryota > Viridiplantae > Streptophyta > Magnoliopsida > Poales > Poaceae > Eragrostis > Eragrostis nindensis. The sequence continues at coordinate 30,282 of JAAXCT010002232.1, read as the reverse complement.
CCTAAGAAAACACACTCCTTGGATCGAAAAGAAAGTTTATGCTGATTATACGATCATAGGTGTGGCCAACAAGCGCACCCAAAAACTTTGAGCAAGGAATAATTTGAGGAGACACCAAAAAGCCGTTCAAGGGGACTTTTGTTGTCTATAACTCGAGTAGGCATTCGACTGATCAAGTATGTTGCTGTTAAGAAAGCCTCATCCCAAAATTTTAGAGGAATATGAGAGTGAGCAATGAGAGCAAAGCCTGTTTCAACTATATGCCTATGCTTCCTTTCGGCCGACCCGTTTTGTTGATGGGTGTGAGGGCATGAAACGTGATGTGCAATTGAATGCCCAAATAATTTGACAAAAGAATTAATTCCCGCCCGCCGTCCTGCCGCCACCGGAACCCTAGCCGCCACCGCCACATGGGCCCCGCAGTCGTCGATCCGAGCTTCCTTGTCGTCGACCTGCGCAGCGTCGCCATCGTCATCGATCAGGGCCAGTGCGGCCTCGATCCGCGCCGCCGCACCTCGATCCAGGCCGTCGCGCCTCGATCCGCGCCACCCAGCCGCCGCACCTCGATCCCAGCCGCCGGGACCGCCGCGCCCACCCAGATCTGGACGGCCACGACGGCGAGGGAGGGGAGGGAGAGGGGTCGCGACGCCGCGCCGCGCTTGGGGAAGGGGAGGGAGGGGTCGGGACGCCGCGCCGCGCTTGGGGAAGGGGAGGGAGAGGACGGGGCGCTGCGCCGTGCTTGGGGAAGGGGACCGCCACCGCGCCGAGCTTGGGAAGAGGGAGAGGACGGGGCGCCGCGCCGAGCTTGGGGAAGGGGAGGGGCGCCACGCCGAGCTTTGGGAAGGGGAGGGCCGCCGCGTGCGCCGAGCTTGGGGAAGAGGAGGGAGAAGGTCGGGCCGCCGCACCGCGCATGGGGAGAGAGGCGCGGCGGCGCGCTTGGAGGAAGATGGAGGCGGGAGAGAGAGAGAGAGAGAGGATAAGGGCAAGTGTGCGGCGCGAGTAGTGTGCGGCGTGGAGGAGTCCAGAGACAGGATAACCCTAGCGCCTGTTTATATATGGTGTCAACGACTCGGGCTGAACCGGGCCGAGATGGGCCTGTCCGCCACTGCTAGCTTATTAGACATCACTAAGCCCGCCACTAGTGTGTGTTTTCAGTGGCGAACATCGCTGACGTCATTGCGTTCGCCACTGATAAGTGCTTTATATACTGTAGCTTTGCTGACGTCATCATGTCCGCCACTGATAGCTGCTACAGTACCTCGCGCCGAGCTAGCAATGACGGATGGAAGGGTGTCCGCCACTACTGTAAAAAAACATGTGTCATATTATGCCCTTTTTGTACTAGTGTATGAGGAGACTTATTGGACAACTCGTACAATGGATTATAGGATTCTTGTCACATAGCAATTTTTGCAGGATATATATTGAGAAGTAATTAATATTATGAATTTGTATGGCAATATTTAGAGTTGCATGGAAACAACAATGAGAACCCATAAAATGCTAGTGAGGTTGACTCAATAGTCCTAAATTTTAGCTTGCTAGATGGTTGTCTCTAAAAACAACAGCTTTTCTCTCTCTCCATTCTCTTGCTTCCATATCAGCAAATATAATACGTATCTTTGCAGGAGATGGCTCTCGGATCAGCTGAGGTGGAGCATGCATTATACCTACACCCTTATACTCCCATAGCTCAAGTCATGCAACCTCATCCTAATTAGGCGCTGGTTTCTGATTAGTGACACATATGTTCGGTTTCCTAACTTATTTTGCACTTAACGAGGGAGAATGAAGTCATTTTTCATCTCATCTAATCTATCACAATATCTCTAGAAATGCTTATATTTTTGAACAGATGGAATATATGATAGTTAGAACATAATTATCGAGATCTCCATAGTTCTAACTAAATATTTCATGATCAAAATTTAACTAGTTTGACTAAACACTTGTCCGACATGGCTGGTACTATCCCCCATTTAGTTTTACTTGTCACTACTCTTTTTTTACCGTCCCTTTGTTTGAAAAACGTTACTAGATAGTTCAAAGTATACAATATTAATGACTAATGATGTAGAAGTTTTAAGAATTTATAGACTTTTTAAGTAAGAAATGTGTGGGCAAATTTGCGACATTAAATGTCACTGCCAAGTAACAGCACAAATGGAGTGAGGAGAATCACGTTTCATGCATGTCTTTTATTTCGCATGGTTTCTTCCCCGGCGTGAACCACATCCGCTTCTTGTTTTCAATTAAGCATATCCAAATTGCCACCTTGGGCTATAGATCGGTGTGTATAAATATGCTGCCTGTCCTCAGCATCAACACAAGCTTAGCTTGCATTGAGCCTGCTAGCTTACCCCAACACTGTTGACTGATAAGAGTCCCACAGCACGCAGAAACCACTTGTCCAGCAGAACGAGATGAGCGCAAGCGCAACACGGAGCATGGCATTAGCACCAGGCCATGCATCTCTTCCAACCACCACCACCATCGATAATGCTCTTGTGTCAAGCAGCAGCTTGCTTGCAGTAGTTTGCAGCTTGCTCGCCCTTGCACTGCTCTACCGGACCAAAGCGCCATCCAGAATCAATAGAGTTCGGCTGCCGCCAGGCCCGGTCGGGTTGCCTATCATCGGCTGCATGCACCATCTGCTTCTTGCAAGGAGGAAGCAGCCTGTGTTCAGGTGGATCCATGGCCTTATTGGGGAGATGCACACCAGCATCCTATGCCTCCGCCTTGGGCGGTTCACGTCATAGTGGTGGCCTGCCAGATGGCCCGAGAGGCCCTCCGGAAGAAGGATGCCATCTTTGTGTCCCGCCCCGCCACGTTCGCTTCGGAGTCGTTCAGCTTCGGGTACAAGGCCTCGGTCCTGTCACCACACGGCGAGCAGTGGAAGAAGATGAGGCGGGTTCTCACCTCTAAGGCCCTGTCCCCAGCCTTGGAGCACCGGCTACAAGGCCGGCGGACCAAGGAAGCCGACCACATTGTCAGGTTCGTCTATAACCAGTGCAGCACAACGACTGACATTGTCACTGTAGATGTCCGTCATGTGGCCCAGCATTTCTATGGCAACTTGATCCGGAGCCTTATGTTCAGCAAGAGAAATTTCTTTGAGCTGTCACCGGGGTCGGCAGCCGCTGGCCCTGGGCCGGACGAGGTGGAGCACATCAGTGCCCTCTCACGTTGGTCAACTGCGTCTTCAGCTTCAGAATGTCGGATTATTTCCCTAGGTTGATAGGCCTCGACCTTGACGGCCATGAGAAGGTTGTCAGGGACGTCCTGTCGACCCTAAACAGGTTGCATGATCCCATCATAGAGGAGAGGATCCATGAGTGGTCTGCCCTTCGTCGACATGGCGACAAGAGAGAGGTCAGGGACTTTCTTGGTGTGCTAGTGTCTATCCAGACCACTTCTATCCCTTGAGGAGATCAAGGCACAGACAGCGGTAAGCATATATAACTTTGATTCATATATTCCACATTAATTTAATTTTTTGAGTTCTGATCCAGCGCACAAAGCAGTGTTCAAATGGTGCAGTCGTCGGCAATCCTTGCCGGCGTTCGCTGCCATTGAAGATGCAGCAGCTCCACGCGAGCAAATAACAAGCGGAGTCAATTAGATCGATTTCGGATGGGTTGGGCTAAGCTGGGTTGGGGCTGAGGCAGGCTAGGCCTAGTAGAGAATAATAAATAATTAATGATACTTTTAATTAACTAAACATGTTTTAGGATTTGTACAAATTATTTGGAAGGGAGTACGAGTGCAGTTCTCTTAATTTTCATATTACTAGAGCAACTTCGATTCTTTTTTTTTTACAGACCATTCTCTCAAATTTTGGGCCTGTTACTAAATTGATTTACATCGACTTTCAGGAGATAATGTTCGCAATAGTTGATGACCCATCAAACGCGGTTGAGTGGGCACTCGCGGAGATGATGACCAAGCCAGAGGTACTGAAGAAGGCAATCAATGAATTGGACACAATCGTTGGAAAAGAGAGACTGGTCCAAGAATCTGACATTCCTCATCTCAACTATCTCAAAGCGTGCATACGGGAGTCATTTCGGATGCACCCCTACCACGCTTTCAACCCTCCCATGTTGCCATGGAAAGACCACTATCGACGGCTACTTCGTTCCAAAGGGTAGTTCGGTATACTTAAGCCGGGTCGGGCTTGGTCGAAACCCTGATATCTGGGAGGATCATCTTGAATTCCGACCAGAACGACATCTGAACACTTCCTTGTAGGGCTCACTGAGCCGGACCTTACATTTATCTCGTTTAGCACTGGCAGGAGGGGCTGCCCAGGGGTGTCACTTGGCACTTCCGCTACAATGATGCTGTTTGCAAGACTTGTGCAAGGTTTCACTTGGACCAAGCTACCTACCGTTCACAAGATTGAGCTCAAGGAGTCAGCAACAAACCTCGCACTAGCTGAACCACTGATCTTGCAGGCTGAACCTCGTTTGCCTGCCCATCTCTACGAGTCTACTTAATTTGTGTGTGTTTGCAGTACAAGAGGAACACCCTAGCAACATATATATAAATACGTTGCCAAATGTCTGAATAAGCATGGGGAAGGTCTATACCAATGCTTTAACTAGAGGATCTATTAGAGCATCTCCAAAAGAAGCCTAAAAACCTCTTCTTAAATCAAAATAATGGGATTCAATCAAAAAAATCATCTCCAACAGCATCCCAAAACTACTCCTAACTTTTTCATACCCCCTAAACTCCCTTCATTTGTAGCTGCAAACAGGGGAAGAATTGGGATCCCCAATTCCTAGTTTTTTTCACTAGAATTAATGATTTTGTGGCTCCAAATGCTAACGTGGCCCAATCAAAAGTGTTTTGATCCACTTTTATGGAGGAACTGTTGGAGGAGGAAAGAAAAATTGCCCTGTATAATTTTTTGGTTAGCCTCAAAAACAAGTTTATGGGGCTAATTTTTTGGTAATCTCTTAGAGATGCCCTTACAACACATATATATGCGTTATTAAGATGTGTGAATAAACATCGTCGGGGCTGGTGGGCGAGGTGCGGGGCGGGGCTGGCCGTCGGGGCCCTCCGGAGGGGTGCGCCGCCACGCATCCAGGCCCAGGATCAGCGTCGGGCGCAGGATCTGGCGAGCATCGGGCGCGCGGAGGCTCTCAAGCCGGCTGCGGATCCATGACGGGCAGGTAGAGACAGGCCTGGAGCATCCAAGATTTTGTCGTGAAACCCAAGTTGCTCCTCCCGGTCGCCGACCTGCTTGTTAATGGTCTCCCTGGCCTGCCGCCGTTGCATCTCTGCCAGTCAGAGGACCGCAGGAGCACAAGGGGGTCGCCGGCGGCAGGGACAAATGCCTTCCGACAGGGACAGGCGCTCCCAGAACGGCGTCATCGCCAATGTGCCTGCGGGGACCTCCCTTGCCTGTTCTCAGTGCGGGGCCCGCTGGGTTACGAATTGTGGTGCCTTCTTTATTTCTTTTTCTCCGTTGTTTTTACCGTACTAACTAGCAAGGTAGCCTACGCAATTTGCGCGGCTAGGTTTGCTGTCAACTATTTTGACATATGTTGCTCATTGTTTTACAAGGTCTGCCATTGATCATATTTATGAAAATCTCAAATGCATTAAGTCAAACATGGATACCCCGTTATTTTTATGAGAATTGAATCTACCTTTAGTTGTTCACCACCAAGAGTATCTCCTTCAGCCGTGTCCGTTGGGCAATTCAGGCGCCCAGTGATCTATAAATACACCTTTTCATCCATATGTCGTCCCAATTTAACCATACTAACCCGACAGCCCGTGCACCTGCACGGGCTAGCAGTTTCAAAGTATCATATATAAACTTTGCGAAACAAAATATTCTTTATTGTTCTCTTTGTACATAGTTGGTATTAATAATAAATGTAGAGCATATACGTACACTTAGAGTAAACTTCACATGACAACTTATGCTTCTGTCCAATAGATTTAGGAAATCTTATTTAAATTATTGATACTTGATTTTTGCACAAAACCTACTGTGGAACCTAAATCTTGGCTGCATATTCCATAAGTTATCGCAACAAATATGCATGTTGATTGAGTGCTAATTTGCCTAATACATTGTTGAGGCTTGGGTATTTTCATTGGCTAAATAAACTTTGTTCCAAAGTTTCTAGAAACAATTCAATTCACCTGGCTCTCGGCTCCCTCATGCATAACCATGTGTGCTAATTAACTCTAAGATAATTCATTAGTTTGGCAACACAACTTTAATTAAAAAAAAGTTAATCAGTCCCAAATCATTTAAAGGCATACTTGTGAGCTTATCTGCATTCTCCATGTTGTCATGAATACGATATAAGATTCCCTGCTATTGCTAGTGTCACGTCCCGTGTTTTTGCTTTCATTTGAAATCTACTAAAAATTTGAATTTTTTGAATTTAAAACAAATTAAAAACAAGTGCGTGTTTAAGTTAGCCAAACCACCCCAATTTTAAAACTTTTTGAAAACTTGCACAAAACTCATCTCATGAGCATCTCTAGGTTTTCTTGTTTCCGTTTGAGTGCCTGTTTGGTTTAAATCCCTGTCCGAATTTGGAACTTCTTCAAATTCAAATCCTTCCAATTCCCAGAAAAAGATCAAACTCAAATCCTTCTTCTCGGGCCGCCCTTCTTTCTCTTCTCTTCTGGCCGGCCCAGCCTTCTTCCCTTCTTTTCCTTTTCCCTCCTCCCTTCTGCGCTGGCCCAGCCGACCAGTCCGGCCCAGCATCACCCCACACCAGCCCGACCCCTCTCCTCTTCCGCCTGGGCCGCGCCAAACTCTCCCGCGCCAGCCCACCAGCCCCGCTCTCCCTCGGCCCAGTCGCGCCAGGCCTCCGGCCCGTTTCCCCCGCTCCCTCCTCCTCCCTCTCTCTCTGCCGCGTGGGCCCGCCTGCCCGTCGTCTCCCTCCTCCGACCACACCGGCGCAAAATCAGGCCGCCGCCCATACGTCCCTGTCCCCGTCGCTGTCTCGTCCCATCCCGGCCACAGGGCGCCACGAGGACCACGTGCCGACGCTGCTCCGTCCCGTCGCGGGCCCCGTGCCGTCCTCCTCCGCTCGCCCCGTCACGTCGACGTGCCGGGCGCGACACGCCACGCCGGCACCGCCTCGCCCCTCTTCCGTGACGGGCGCGCCAAGTTTGGCCGCACCGCCTCACCATCACCGCCTCGCGTCGCCGTTAAAAGGGCACCGAGCCCCCCCCCCCCCCTCCGGAGCCCACGTCCCCATTCCTCTCCTTCCTCTCTCTCTTTTCCCCCTCGAACCGAGCTCCTCCTCTCCCGGCAAGCTAGGGTTCCGGCCATCCGATTCACCGCCGTGATTCCGACCTTCTCCGCCGACGTTGAGCTCACGGTGAGCATTCCCGAGTCCTTATCTCTCTTCCCCGCCTCTCCTCTTGCTTCCTCTCCTCGCGCGCGAGCCCTCTCACCGAGCACCACCACCGCCGCCGCTATCTCTCTCGCCGCCGGCCACCCTAGGCCTTTCCCCGGCCAGCCCGAGCCCACCAACCTCGCCGCCTCCCTTCACCGCACTCGCACGGCCACTCACCCGAGCCCAAACCCATGCGCTCTCGCCTTACCCCGTCCTGAGCAGCCGCCACCGCCAACTCCGGCGAGCTCGCGTTGCCGCCCTGATGCGCGCCGTCGTCAACATCACCGACCCGCAGCTCCGTCGTCGCGCGCTCGTCCTCGGTGACGTGCTCCCAGCGCCGTTCCGCCCTCCTAGCCGCCTCCGGCGAGCATTCCGGCAGCCCGCCGCCGCGCGCCTCCCCTCTCCGGCCACTCGACCGAGCCCGTCGCCGTGTGTGACGTGGCCAGCCACGTGGCGCACCACGTCAGCCTGTGGGCCACTGGACCCGGTCCCCAGGCCCACCTGTCAGCCCTTATAATCTTTTCAATACAAAATAATTCCAAAATACCCAAAAAATCCCGGGGCCCTGTATTTTTCCAGATAAACCCCTGGCCTTTGCAGTAATTCCGTCTAAGTCCTGTCTTTTTACAGAAAAGCCCCTAAACTTTTCTGTAATTACCTTTTAGCCCCTATCTTTACACCGAGACCCCTAAACTTTTCCAAATTACAGATAGGTCCCTGTCGACTTTCTTTTACCGATAAGCCCTCATAATATTTCTATTCTTGCAAATAAGCCCTTTAACCTTAAATCTTCGTATCTTTTTCGTTTTAACTCCGTTTCGAGCGATTCTTGCACTCACGCGTTCGTATAAACGCGTAGTACCTTTTGGTACTAGTTTTGAAGCTCTGGAATATTCCTTGAGCTATCAACCCTCTAAATTCCTATCCTTTTTCAATAAAACCCCGTCACGATAAATCTTATAATCGTGACTCCGCACGTCGTGCAAGTTTATTCAAACCCCTGTGCTGCACCTAAGTAATTTCAGCACACTGTGCCGCCTCGACATAGTGCATTTTGGTACTATCCTTGGAACCCCACACACTGACCCACATGTCAATCTCTTACACGTGCCGCAAATGCTAAGTCTACACAAGAACGTGCACACACATTTCTATTCCGAGCAATTTCCAATATCAGAAAAATCTCAGAAAATTCCTAAAAATACTTTACACCCTTCTAAACATTTTTCAACCCTTGATCACTCCAGATTAATTAGGATTATGGCAATGCCTTATTAAGTTGGCTTAATCCTGATCAATTTCCTTTCCCAAAAATTGAATAATCGATATCTCCTCCGTTTCAACTCTGATCTTGGCGATTCTTTCGCCAAAATTCATCTAAAATCATCCTCTATTCATTGCCACCAGATCCAATCTAACCTTGGTCTCTATTTGGTTTTATTTGATTTATTGCTTGATTGCTTGAGCGGTAGATTTATTTTCTTTTATCGCTAGATAATCAAGTCTTTGAAGAAGAGCCCGAGGATTTGGAATACGAGGACTTAGAAGAAGAAGACTTTTGTGAAGGCAAGTCTAACTCCCTTTGATCATATTGATCCCATGTTTATGAAATTATCCTAGTTAGAGCTGTTTACAAATAAATCACATGATTTTTAAAAGGATTTAAATGCTAGAAGGTCCTATGCAATAATTGTTTGCCATACCTTGACTTGAATATTTCCTGATCCCTTGTTAACTCTAGGAACCAACGTCATTAAATTCCTCAATGATATGTTGGATTGCTTTGCCGCTTAGGACTTTCACCATATGTGTTTAATTAATCCTGCTCACATGATTTCCACCTAAAATGCGTGAGTCTTGGTAGTGTGTGTAAATGTGAAATGGTGGGATTTTAATGATAAGTGCAACCCATAGTGGGGGAATGTTTTGGCGGGAGCAGGCGAGGTAGTCCTCAGTGGGGAGGATATCTCTGGGACGCTATGCCTCGGGGAGGATAGCTTTTGGAGTGCCTGCTTCGGTCGTATAAGGACCGGTTCTTGTGCCGCCTTTGCCTAGCACTATACGCACAGCCACAAGCCCAGTATGGGATGGGGATTGGAACCACACCCTACGGTTGATCTCGGTACCCACCCGGTTTGCGGAGTATACGGGGACCAGGAGAAGACTCGGGCCAGTGCGGTTTCGAGGTCCGGTCGGAGACTCTTTTTGGAGCCATGCTTTCATGGACCCCTGGTTTGGCCCGTGGGTGGATGTCGTGGAGATACTGGCAGGTACGGGACCTTTAGTAGCAAAGTTCAAGCCGGAAAACCGGTGGAGGACTGATCTACCTTGTGGGGAAATTTGTGCACCCTCGGCCGAGGTTATGAATCCACGGTATTGGACAACGCGAAAGTAAAGATCACACTCGATTAGACTTTTCTGTGTGAGTTATCCTTGGCGTGTTTTCGGAATACACCGGTTTGGAGCCGTATGCTGGTTGTCGGCCAGTGATAAAACTTGAGGCACTGGCGGGATAGACAGTAACTCCCCCAGAGCCGCCTAACCCCACTAATCTCTACAGATACTGGATTAGATTGCGAACTGCTTTGCTTTCAAAACAACCCTGCATAAACTTGGCTTTCTTGCCTCGTTGATACAAACCACAAGCCTATCCTTTGATGAACTCCCTTGCATAACTTACCCCTCGTGTTAGGCTTGCTGAGTACCTTAAGTACTCACTCTTGCTTCAATCATTCAGAAGATGAGCCAGAGTTTGAAGCTGATGAAGGTAAAGATTAGGGTTCAGCCTGCACGCAAGTCTGCCTGTTAGAGTGGTGCCGTTCCGTCTTCCGCTAGAGTAGTTGTTAGTGTGGCTGCTGTGCCAGCCTGTCGGTGTGTTGTCTGTTCTTGTAGTCAGGCCGCTGGCCTTTGTTGTAAGACCTTTTGTATAATAAAAGGGCTTGTATGAGACTTGGTAATATTATAAAAAGGGTATGAGACTGTGTTGTCATTCTGTGTAAGCGTCGTATCAGCGTCTGATTCAGGGACTGATACGGTAAGCGCTAGTGCTCCAGAAATGGGGTACGACAGCTAGCTCTGATTTCAATTACTTACGTTACTCAGTCGTGCTAGTTGCTACTGAATAGTACTTATACGTCAATCATTCATGACGGAACTATGGGTGTCATTGGAACTACTGTAAATTATGCATACCAGATTGGATATATTGTCTTCCATCGAGAGAAGGGTGAGTTATCTCCTCAAAGACGAATCATGCATATAAAAAAAAAGTAGAGAAGAGAAATTTAAACATTACCTGTTGCCATCATTAGGTACAGCCAAGGTGGAAGACGCAAATCACATCAGTATAGATCATCGAATGGCAACTCATAATAAGACAGTCTGTAATGAGGATGCACTGTTCCGAATCTCCATTGGTGATTTCCTTGCTGGACCTATATTTACCAACGTGATCTCCTAGGCCTGGATTAGAATTCAATCGAATTGACTTGTTAAACTCGCCATCTTAGGCAATAATATAATTCCCCTAAAAAAAAGGCAATAATATAATTACGACGGCACCTTTTGAAAAGAAACGATCCAGTCTACATGCAGCCGTGCCATTGCATTGCTTGCCTGATCTCATCCCGAGAAATTTGTTTCGCTTCAGCCATAGTCCTCCTGGCTCCGTTACACAGCGTTATGCTGATGCTGCTATTCTGCGTCCTCCTTATCTGGCTCCTATCGCCGCCGCCTGTACGTATGTCATGTTGAGACGTAAGAAACCAAGATACTACGGTTATTTTTTATCATTTTCTCAGAAGCCACACTTCGAATTTTCTATCCTTTTTTTTCAGAAGCCAACGTGAGGTGGGATTTTGTTTTCAGGGAACGTGAGGAGGTGGGATTAGTCATGGATTTCGGAAGAGGAAAGACATGTACTTCAACGGGTATTTTGGTTAGCGTTTTTACAGTAGGCGAATAATTAATTAGGTTACTTTTTTATAATGGCATAGGTGGGTAATTTAGAAGCAAATCATATCCAATGGCTATTCTTTTTGTTCTACCTTATGGATGGCCAGATGTTTTACTTTTTTGTGAGAATTTCTAGGATTTTCATCCGATTTATGTGGAGGCCTCAAAAAGAGCCACTAATTAGTAATATAAGATAAGATGCACGTTGCACCTTGCACTCGGCTACCTAATGCCATGATCTCGTGTATCTCCACAACAAATCATTTGTTTGCTTGCAATTGCATCTTTTTGGGTCTAGGCACGATCAAGGCTCGAGAACTGTGAGACGGCCAAGACTCGTCACAGATATGAAATGAGTGCTGTACGCCAATGTTTTTTGGTCTTCTCCTGATTTTTTTTGCCTTTTTATTGCCAAATCGACTGGCCAGTCCTACATTCGTCTCATCTCCATTCTCTGCAATCTGATATCTAACCCCGGCCCGACCTTGATGCCAATTGAGCTCCAGTAAACTACTCTGATGCCACCTGCAATCTGATATCTAACCCCGGCCCGACCTTGATGCCAATTGAGCTCCAGTAAACTACTCTGATGCCACCTGCAATCTGTTGCATATGCATTATGATGTTATCATTACAAATGTCCATAATAACATGTAAGGAAACTGAACAATTGTTGCATACAAACTCCGCACTACTGTTGTTTTCTTTTCTTTTCCACAACATCACGGTTCACTCATAACGAACCATGTTTGTCGGTAAAAGTAAGCTATTACCGACCTACATCTGTTTGCAAATAGCAAAGCTGATCAATGCTAAATGCATATGCTTGACCTGCCTCAGGCTCTCTGACCACCAAAATCAACGGTGTAGCGCTTTTATTTTTTTTGGGCGAAGCAAGGACGAAAGCCGAAGAGAGGTGCTACGCGTGCGTGTCCGCCCCCTAGGTGGGCTGGGCTTTTAGCTATCTTTGAGCTGCAAGAGTGCCACAAATGGTATCAGAGCATTGTTCGATTCTTTTGTTTTTTTTTTCATTTCCAAAAGTTGCGTTTCGATTACACGTACACGGGTTACGAGTGCACTCATGATGATGCTCTATTACTCTATAGCATAAGCATATTACCATTTTGTTAGAATATCTGTTTTGTCGATCAGCCATATCTTTCTAATTCCTATATTATTGTTGTTCCTAAATAATTCATTTGCAATGCCTATCTCATATAACCTATATTTACTTTATGAGTTTTTGATAACTCTTCTCTTCATCGATTCGGGACGAATCTTTTCTAAAGGGGTGAGTATTGTAACACCCTGAATATTAAGTTCTAGGAAAGCCATTTAATCATCTTTTTTTTTCTGTTGAAGCGTCAGTCTTCTTCTTGGTTAATTGGGCAATTTAATTCCAATAAATTATGCCTTTCCATTGCCACGCCAAACACTCCTTTGGAAACTGCCACTCAATTAGAAACTGACATAATATTGATCTCTTTATTTCTCCTTCCTCTGCCGTGAATCCATCTGCATGCCATAGGCAGATCATTTCTCTAGAGCACCAGCTCTTCCTTCTCCATGTTGCATGGCCATGGTTCATTAGCTACCGAGAGGCGGACGATGTCACTGTCAAGCGAGGTCACGGACTGCAGGCAACGGTGGACGAGAGAGCATGCCTTGACCCCGGATGATTAATCCGTTGTGCAGCCGGGCGGCCAATCGTTGGCAGGCAAGTTACCTCACAACAATCCTTTTCCTTGTATTTATCTCTTTGTAGAGTTTGGCTGAATGAATTAAGACAAGTTTATGGCGATCTGTCCTCTCTGATTTCCATCGCGTGTAACATGTTTAGTTTATTCCAGTACTTCTCATATATGAGTTGTTTTGCGGTGGAGCAGGCCGCAGATATCTTTTACTGACTTTTACGGACCGCTGTTTATCTAGACCAAACCTGTTATTGCATGCACCTTATTATCACACATCCGTAGTAATCAAATGTTTCTGCACGCTGCATGACTTGGTGTCTCTGGACTGCGACCTTGGACTGATGCGTTTCAGCACTAACCTGTACAATCCTGTTGTATCGACTATTATATCTTTTTAGAAGCGGAAATATATTGATATTCCAGCCTCTACATCAAAACGATGCATATAGCTATCATTATTACAAAGAAAAAGCTCCATTCCTGATAGCACACATGCCTAGTAAAAAGGGAGCAAACAATAAACAGAAAAGGAACGTCTCTCAGCAGCCACCAAACAATCCGCTACCACTATGTGGCCACCATTGCAACAAAAAAGGCTCAAGGTCTCGCCTAAACCTTAGTTGCATCATAACTGGTTGCCATCATCTCTCCGCTTCTTCCTCTCTTTAGGAGGCTTGAGCGCCATCTCCAACCCACCACCACTCATGGCTCTGACCAACTTGGTCGTCGTGTTTGCATCTTGTTCGCTAATGAACACATAACAATCATCGGTGTTCCCCGCACCTTAGTCCTAGAATAAGAACTGTTGTGTCATGGACTATTATATCTTGGGTTTATAACTTGACTGGTCACAAGTGTTTCGATCAAACATCTCTATCATGACTTTTGAATATGAAATTCTTATACCATTAATTGTCTACTCTCTATTTTATCATGTAACCATCTCATAGCTTCCAAATGTTTTTCCATCACATATATGGGTATAACATATTCCACCCAACAACGGGCATTGTTGGGAAATTAACACCCAGCCACAGGAATACGGCCAGGTGGGTGCCTAGCTAATCCTGTATCTCCTGGTATGTGACTCATCCAATCTGTACCGTATTTGTTTCCCATTTTATTAACATGACGAATCTCACTATATCATATTTACATATTTACCACTTTCGAAGCCTCGCTTTTACGTGGCTACGTGGAACTGTTGGCAACTTTTCCTTGTCTCCATATCTAAAATATTTATTTCCTGTTGTGTTGGTTTACTTGCTGAGATTTCTATCTCACATGCTTGCTTGCGTACTTTCTCGCAAATATCATGTTGCTAGCAGCTCACGGTGGTCTGCTCCGGCGACTGCTCCCACCAACGCTACCAAGGCCTCCACCTTCACCCCATTGACTGGAACAAAGGCAAGCCAAGATTATGGATGAATCAAAAAGTTTCTAAACTGACGTTGTCTGATTGCATGTATAGTACTGGCCGTCCATGGCGGCGTACGTCCGGTCATCCCGGTTTGCTGCCGCACTCGCCGACTACGTGATTATCGCCGATGGCCGTTGGTCTCCGCAATCTGCATCCTTGTTGTAGCAATGCCATATACATCGTCATCGGCTAATCCATGCAGTTAACGACAATGAAAGGCCGTTCTCCCAGTTCTGCTACGCCTGTTTGTGTGTCATCTGAGGCCCAGATCGATGGATGTTCTTTTTGGTAGGATTTTTTTATGTTAAACGACGGGCTCCAAGCTGACTCGGTTACTCATACGTAACTAATTCTATCTTCGACTCCTTATATCTAACAACTATATATATGATTAATTTCCAAAAAAATAGATACTTCTCTTTGTTTCTATTAGTTAATATGGTAATTTTTTTCTTTTATTTCTTGATTGATGACACCATGCGCACGTATGTATACTTCCTTTCCATCAGAGTACAATCGAGCATGACGTATGGACTATATTAAATAAATTATAGTACGGCAAACATCTAAACCGTCCATAATGAGGTCTCTTTTCATAACTCAAGAATCCAGAGGGAATCTATCTTTTCGATTACAATGAGGTCTCTGATCGTGTTGAATATAAAGTTGGCCAGCGCGATTGCGCAGGCCACTAAGATGCCATTGGCTACTTATAGTTAGTAAATAAATTTCTTTTTGGGCATTAATGTGCCTCCAGCGCTTTATACTGAAGTTTGAAATGGAAACGGCACCTAACCTAAATATTTTTTCATATACTTCATTCAAGTTTCAAAATTAGAGATATCTGATGGAGTCCAAGCTTTAAAGTATAGTTTGCCAGCTTTTTTAATGGATTCTATAGCTAGAGGAGATGTTGAAATTCAAACCCGGAAACTATATTGGATATACATTTTTAGCCTTTGGCCGCAGTGTGCCTAAGTTTTCTTATTTGCTTTTCTCTCTTTTTTAGTGAGGCCAGCCTGTTGGCCTCTTGAGCTTTCGTTCAATGTGTTTGGGGCCAGTGTGTGCTGGCCTGTATTCAGTTTCTGAAGTTTTGTATCTAGGAGGCTACTTCTATTATTTAATGCAAAGGCAGAGCACCTGCCATGTTTCTTTAAAAAAAAAATCTGCATCTTTAATCATCATTCTTTTGACCAAGCAACACAAGATGCATGATTGAAGCGTGGCCACTTCTAACATTAATGAAAATCAAGACCCCTCTTGATTTGGCGCAAGGACAACCCTTGTACTTTAGGGAAAATATTCACCTCTCGCCACTTTCCTGATAAAAAACTTCTCCATTAACTTTAGGGCTCTAATTTCTCCTCTGCCTTGGCCCCCAGTAGTGCAGGAGTAGTAATTTGCCAATAACAATGAAACGATGTGCATTAGTTCTTCATAAATTGCGGTGATTAAAACAGAAACAGTTATCCAAAGGTAGGTGTTGGATGAGCACGGGAAAAACTAAAAAAAAAATCATGTACCTCGGCTAATTGAGTTTTATGGAGAATTCAGCATGGATGTAGAACCACGAACATATATTTGGGTGGATGTGTAAATGCTGGATTCATTTGGCAATAGCCTTGGTTGTGAGGTAGCCAAAGATTAAAGGCCCACATGAAAGTCGAGCTTCAAGATACTTCGTACCAACCACGACGAGAAAGTCCATTGCCATGGACAAGTTCTAAACAGGCTTGTTTGTAGCTGCTTCTGAAACAGGGAGGTTATCCACTGCCGCAGCCGCTAAGATATGGCCAACGTGGTCTGTCCTGTTGCTCAGTTTGTTGAAGCCACCCGCTGAGTAACATTGTCAACATCCGGGATTCCCAGGCCGTCGCAGCTGCTTCCCTTTCAGCCAGCATGCCATTCTGAAACTACCACCGCGACACTGCTGCTCAAGTACAGCGAAATTCCGCACCGCAGCACTAATTAAGGTGACTGACATCGGCGTCGCAATGGTTCCCATGCCGTTGCAAACAAAGTTCCTGCATCAAGTTTCTAGATTGTGCGGGCTAGCCACTAAATTTCAGTATTTACTTTGATTCCGTTTGAAGTTAAAATAACATCAATGATAATTAATATATTGAAAAGTGAAAAAATCTAGCTAATATGTCTAATGTATCCTCACCTGCAAATCTCACGGATCACCTCCCTCATTATGTATCTATAATGTGATGTTGAACCAAAAGTCAGAATAGACGGTGTGTATAGATGCACATATTGATCGTCTATTATTTGTCCATAGAATACATTGAAAAGAGGTGTTGAGTCAAACTACAGTTTTCTAAATCAACTTCTTTGCATAGTAATAATAATTGTAATATTTGTCTAAACAGCTCACTAGCAATTAGTCTAAAGAAATCTCTATAGTGCATGTCCATATTAATTTAACTTAATTTATTGTACCATGTGTTCTTCTAAGCTAACTTATTTGTATAAAGGGGAATTTAATGTGCAATATCATCTAAAAATTATTCATCGGCTCTTGGAAGATATTATACATGACTATATGCTTATTTGTTAATCTCTATTAGTCGTCAAATCTAAGTGACATATTTGTTCAGTGCCAGTATGGAAAAAGTATCTTGTAAAATTGATGAGCTTATATAAGTGTCATTTTTCTTTTTTTTACCTTAAAGTGTCAATTTTCTAAAACAATGTAGTTGCGTTAAAGGTTTGAGCAACATTCGATTCAGTTAGAAAGAAAAAACTATGTATGTACCACATAATATATAGTTGCAACTATTTGTGATGAAGTAATGTATCCAATATAATTTGCATAACCTATTCGAGCTGATCATAAATTCAATCATTGTCTGTGTGATCTTTCGTGACATTCATGTCAGCATGTGGTCTATCTTAAGAAGCAAGAAAGCAGCCGTATTTGCTGTTGTAAAAGACTCAAACTGCCACTACATAAGCTTGAGAATAATCCACATATCGCTGTACTTCAGTTAACTAACCTATATACCTAAAAAGTTTGTAACTGAAGAGCTGAACGGCTACTATACGCATAACAAAAACATTCCAGCGCCTAGTGCCGACATACCTTCCATTTCGGTGGTACAAGATCGAATATGTCTTCAGTATGTCACCGTCGTCGTTATTGCGTCGTTGCACAAGGATTACCAATGCCACCTAAACATTAGAACCCATTTGCGTCTCAGTTACATGCAACAGCATGCATGGCCAGTTTTACTTTTGCGTGCAAAAACATGAACCGTCATTTACTCGTGCTGCTGGTGGCTTCCATCATCAATCTAGTTGGTCTGGCATTCACTGCATATAGAGCACCCGCCTGCCTATGACTCGTTCCTTGCCGGAGTCATCGTCTAGGTCCATCGTTTCCTCTAGCAGCTCATGATCGCCGCTTTGATGATCTCTCCTTGGTTTGCCCGAATGCATGCATGCGCAAAGCTCGCCTGATTGCGTGCTTCTCTGGTCGTTTCCTCCTTTCGCCAGTTCAACAACATACTGATGGTATTGATGTCATTCAGATTCCTTCTCTATTCACGCTGCTCGCTTGCGGTACTGGGCGTTGCTGCAGCCTGATGAGGTTAGAGACCACATAGGAGGAGTGAGCGCAGGCTTGGAGATCGCTGCTTTGGAGCTATATGCCTCTTATGGGTGGAGATTTAATAATAGACTTGATCCTCCTTAAAGTTATTTATGTTTATTTGAGCTCTTCTTGTCAATCTGGAGATTGACTTTTATGTAATAATGAAACAAAAAAATCGGGCTGCGTGCTGTGCAGAGGCCGGGAACTTTCTTTGGTTTCCATTATCTAAAAAAATTCACGCTGCTCGCGGCCATCGCTGGAACATTTTCCACAGTTTGCCTCTCGCAATCGAACATTAGGGTGACGGGGCTCGTTGCTGCCAGTGACGTCGTCCACTACTTGTGATGGATTTGCCATGATCTACTCAGACCCCTTCCATCGTGCTCGATGGCCAGGAACTTCTACGCAGAACAAAGAGATCAGACACAGGAAACTGAAAGGGAAATACAAAGAGGATGTGGTTCGTACATCTGAACTGGTTGAGAATGACATTTGTGGGAGCTGGGGTCTCGACGTGGTCGTGCTCGAGCTGCACTTGCCGTCCACAGGTCCAGCATCCGCCGCCGCGCTCTCGTCGTGATCCCCGGTGTTGCTCAACAAATT
Source organism: Eragrostis nindensis (assembly GCA_012490785.1). Taxonomy (NCBI): domain Eukaryota; kingdom Viridiplantae; phylum Streptophyta; class Magnoliopsida; order Poales; family Poaceae; genus Eragrostis; species Eragrostis nindensis. Next base: position 11,628 of record JAAXCT010002232.1, on the reverse strand, counting down.
CGCCGAGCAACACCAAGATAAACACCGCGTTTACGCAACGGCGAAGCGACTGATTTCCTCGGCAAACCAGCAAAGATTCTCACTTTCGTAGAGAAATACGAGTGTTTTTCACGACAAAACACCAAAGGAAAAGGAAAACGAAAATAGTAGATGAAACATAATTAACGTATTGATTGTGTTCGGTGGTGGTTCCTGCCTACAACTTCCTAAACTATATATAGTCCGGTTACACAAATAATATCTTAACTTAACTTTTAAACTGACGGGGCTCCTTTTATCTCCTAATTAAAACGCCAAACTTAACCACCGTGAGCTCCTCCTGGATGAAAATAGAGTCCACCGCAATTCCCTCCTGGCCAACCGAGTCCAGCATCAACACTTTCGCCGCGGGTTCCGTTTCGATCTACAGCACCATGCAGAGTCCACGTTCGGACGCGGCCTCTTTGCCTTCTCCTCTGTACGTATCTCCTCATTCTGTTAGACAGAACCCGGTTGCCTACGTGCCTGGCCTGAGTTTGATTACACCGCAACCGTGCATGATTGCTGTCACGTGCCACCCTCCACCTTGCTGAAGTTCTCGATCCCATGCACAATACAGAGCAGCGATCACCCAAGTCCATGACCAAAATTGGTGTCCAACACATGCCCCCCTGCCCTTTTGGTAATTGATCAATTACTAAAAGGCATCTATCAAGCACATTCCGAATCTTCCTGTCCTTTAACGCCTGTCTCCGAATCTTCCGGTCCCGCGCAATGCCTGGTTCTCTCAAACTCTGGATTAGTGGTGTTCTCCAATCATCATCACTTAGCACTTTAAATTCCGTTTGATAACCAGACCCGGCCTCTGCAACATCATCACGGCCTGAATCAGTTATTTGTCTATCACCTTCCGACCTGGCCTCTGTTGTAACCCGGCCTGGATCACCTTGCTCATGTCCGACACTTGAACTTCCTTCCTGTGACAGCTCGGCTTGAAACAGAACCCAGCCCGAACTATCTTGATCTCCTTGCTTACCCTCCGTATCTCGTACCAACAACAGCTCAGCCCGTGTCTCCTGCTGGCCGGAACCATTGCCATGGTACTCATCAGCTTGCGCGCAAGCCATCAGCCCGGCCACCAGTCCGGCCTGAACTTCCGATGTTGGCAAACGGCCCGGCCTCCAGCGCTCCTTGGCCTGAACCATCACTACCCAACAACGACTCGGCCTGGTCTCGAGCACGGCCAGAATCGCTGCTCCCGCCGTACTTCTTGTACCGCTCAGTCACGTCCACGCTTTGGTCCGAATCTTTCACGTTCGTAAACGGCCCAGCCTCCAGCGACTCTTGGCCTGAACCGTCCTCATCCGGCAACAACTCGGCCTGATCTTGAGCATGGCCAGAATAGTCACCCCTGCAGCAATCCTTGAACCGCCCGGCCATGTACGTGTGTTGGCCTGAACGATCACCTCCAATCCCTCGAAACAGCACTGCCTCATGATCATCGTGTTTTGTTCCATCATTGTTGCCATTCGCTCTGGAGTACCCAAATCTCGGCCTGAATACTTACGAGCGCTTTCTTTGAACTGCCCAATTTGACCGTCCGGACAGCTCGCCCTATCATGCCCTTTGCCTACTCCTAGCTGCTCACCATCAAATAGATCCACCTTGCCATCCTGCACAAAAAACATACCATGATCCACACGAAAACCGGATGCTTGTTGTGTCAATAAATTAGCCATTTTATTCTCTGTGAACACAAGCAAGCTATTGTGGTTTCTTTCTTCACTGATGTGAATCCTGGCCGAGTCCTCCATATACTTGTAAAAGGCTCCCTCCTTAACCTAGCAGCAGACTCCTCATATTCAACACTAACCAGCCTTTCTACTTTTACGCATAAATCAGATTTTCTAATCGTACTATGAGAATCAAATGCATGACCAGATTGTATAGCTACTGATGTATTAATAAAATGATCATTATCTTCAGCACTGATCGGTTTACTTACTTGACCAATATAAGACCTTGACATCACCACCTTCTTGAAAATGTCATTCACCGTCTTCTGAATAAAAGATAGATTGTCCCGGCTTCTTGCATCCTTCTCTGGCAAGTCGTCGAAGGTTGTTGTACTCACCTTCTCGCCGTCGACCTCGGAGCCGATCCCGTCCGTCGCCTTCCCTGCCATAGCTTCTCCAGTCGACGATGATGTCGCCGTCCTCCACGCAAGCGCCGCTGCAATCTCGCCGCGACCGTCGTTCCTAAGATCATGTGCTGCGGCATCACCCTTCCCAGCCATCATATCTTCCTCTTCTTGATCCGCCATGGGTATTTGATTTTTCAGTTTGGCCTTCAAGCTCGGCGGCAGATTATCAACCCAGCAAGGAAGACATCTAGATTTGGTTCGGCTATGATCTCTTAGCCTGTCTTGAAACGTAGCCAGATCCACCACGAATTGCATCTTAATCGGCAACAGGAGCGCCGATTAATCTAGCTTCGCTGCTGTCGATGATGATGAATGTCGTTCCCCAGCGGAGTCGCCAATTTGTTGCTTAACAAGTTCGCCAAGCAACAGCAAGATAAACACCATATTTACGCAACGGTGAAGCGACTGATTTCCTCGGCAAACCAGCAAAGATTCTCACTTTCGTAGAGAAATACGAGTGTTTTTCACGACAAAACACCAAAGAAAAAGAAAAGCGAAAATAGTAGATGAAACATAATTAACGTATTGATTGTGTTCGGTGGTGGTTCCTGCCTACAACTTCCTAAACTATATATAGTCCGGTTACACAAATAATATCTTAACTTAACTTTTAAACTGACGGGACTCCTTTTATCTCCTAATTAAAACGCCAAACTTAACCACCGTGATCTCCTCCTGGATGAAAACAGAGTCCACCGCAATTCCCTCCTGGCCAACCGAGTCCAGCATCAACACTTTCGCCGCGGGTTCCGTTTCGATCTACAGCACCATGCAGAGTCCACGTTCGGACGCGGCCTCTTTGCCTTCTCCTCTGTACGTATCTCCTCATTCTGTTAGACAGAACCGGTTGCCTACGTGCCTGGCCTGAGTTTGATTACACCGCAACCGTGCATGATTGCTGTCACGTGCCACCCTCCACCTTGCTGAAGTTCTCGATCCCATGCACAATACAGAGCAGCGATCACCCAAGTCCATGACCAAAATTGGTGTCCAACACCCGGGAGCTGACTGACATTGTCCAGCGATGATCGACATGATGCCTAGGCCATCACATTGGATCTCATTTGTCATCTGTATGATTCTGACGCTGCCGCGGCAATGCTCCGTCTTGGGTGAATCAGATGCCGCCGATCACTGCGATCATCTATATATTGGGCATGCAACTTTGGGGCCGCCGCATCATGCTAATAATTCCAACGCCGGATGATTGATCCGTTGTGCAGCCGGGCGGCCAATCGTTGGGCAGGTAAGTTGCCTCACAACAATTCTTGTCCTCATATTTATCTCTTCGTAGAGTTTGGCTGAATGGATTAAGACAAGTTTATGGTGATCTGTCCTCTCTGATTTCCATCGCGTGTAACATGTTTAGTTTATTCCAGTACTTCTCATATATGAGTTGTTTTGCAGTGGAGCAGGCCGCAGATATATTTTACTGACTTTTATGGACCGCTGTTTATCTAGACCAAACCTGTTATTGCACGCACCTTATTATCACCGATCCGTAATCATCTAATGTTTCTGCACGCTGCATGACTTGGTGTCTCTGGACTGCGACCTTGGACTGATGCGTTTCAGCACTAACCTGTACAATCCTGTTGTGTCATGGACTATTATATCTTGAGGTCTATAACTTGACTGGTCACAAGTGTTTCGATCAAACATCTCTATCATGACTTTGAATATGAAATTCTTATACCATTAATTGTCTACTCTCTATTTTATCATGTAACCATCTCATAGCTTCCAAATGTTTTTCCATCACATATATGGGTATAACATATTCCACCCAACAACGGGCATTGTTGGGAAATTAACACCCAGCCACAGGAATACGGCCAGGTGGGTGCCTAGCTAATCCTGTATCTCCTGGTATGTGACTCATCCAATCTGTACCGTATTTGTTTCCCATTTTATTAACATGACGAATCTCACTATATCATATTTACATATTACCACCTTCGAAGCCTCGCTTTACGTGGCTACGTGGAACTGTTGGCAACTTTTCCTTGTCTCCATATCTAAAATATTTATTTCCTGTTGTGTTGGTTTACTTGCTGAGATTTCTATCTCACATGCTTGTTTGCGTACTTTCTCGCAAATATCATGTTGCTAGCTGCTCACGGTGGTCTGCCCCGGCGACTGCTCCCACCAACGCTACCAAGGCCTCCACCTTCACCCCATTGACTGGAACAAAGGCAAGCCAAGATTATGGATGAATCAAAAAGTTTCTAAACTGACGTAGTCTGATTGCATGTATAGTACTGGCCGTCCATGGCGGCGTACGTCCGGTCATCCCGGTTTGCTGCCGCACTCGCCGACTACGTGATTATCGCCGATGGCCGTTGGTCTCCGCAATCTGCATCCTTGTTGTAGCAATGCCATATACATCGTCATCGGCTAATCCATGCAGTTAACGACAATGAAAGGCCGTTCTCTCAGTTCTGCTACGCCTGTTTGTGTGTCATCTGAGTCCCAGATCGATGGATGTTCTTTTTGGTAGGATTTTTTTATGTTAAACGACGGGCTCCAAGCTGACTCGGTTACTCATACGTAACTAATTCTATCTTCGACTCCTTATATCTAACAACTATATATATGATTAATTTCCAAAAAAATAGATACTCTCTTTGTTTCTATTAGTTAATATGGTAATTTTTTTCTTTTATTTCTTGATTGATGACACCATGCGCACGTATGTATACTTCCTTTCCATCAGAGTACAATCGAGCATGACGTATGGACTATATTAAATAAATTATAGTACGGCAAACATCTCACCCGTCCATAATGAGGTCTCTTTTCATAACTCAAGAATCCAGAGGGAATCTATCTTTTCGATCACAATGAGGTCTCTGATCGTGTTGAATATAAAGTTGGCCAGCGCGATTGCGCAGGCCACTAAGATGCCATTGGCTACTTATAGTTAGTAAATAAATTTCTTTTTGGGCATTAATGTGCCTCCAGCGCTTTATACTGAAGTTTGAAATGGAAACGGCACCTAACCTAAATATTTTTTCATATACTTCATTCAAGTTTCAAAATTAGAGATATCTGATGGAGTCCAAGCTTTAAAGTATAGTTTGCCAGCTTTTTTAATGGATTCTATAGCTAGAGGAGATGTTGAAATTCAAACCCGGAAACTATAATTGGATATACATTTTTAGCCTTTGGCAGCAGTGTGCCTAAGTTTTCTTATTTGCTTTTCTCTCTTTTTTAGTGAGGCCAGCCTGTTGGCCTCTTGAGCTTTCGTTCAATGTGTTTGGGGCCAGTGTGTGCTGGCCTGTATTCAGTTTCTGAAGTTTTGTATCTAGGAGACTACCTCTATTCTTTAATGCAAAGGCAGAGCACCTGCCATGTTTCTTTAAAAAAAAAAATCTGCATCTTTAATCATCATTCTTTTGACCAAGCAACACAAGATGCATGATTGAAGCGTGGCCACTTCTAACATTAATGAAAATCAAGACCCCTCTTGATTTGGCGCAGGACAACCCTTGTACTTGGGAAAAAATATTCACCTCTCACCACTTTCCTGATAAAAACTTCTCCACTAACTTTAGGGCTCTAATTTCTCCTCTGCCTTGGCCCCCAGTAGTACAGGAGTAGTGATTTGCCAATAACAATGAAACGATGTGCATTAGTTCTTCATAAATTGCGGTGATTACAGAGAAACAGTTATCCAAAGGCAGGTGTTGGATGAGCACGGGAAAAACTAAAAAAAAAAATCATGTACCTCGGCTAATTGAGTTTTATGGAGAATTCAGCATGGATGTAGAACCACGAACATATATTTGGGTGGATGTGTAAATGCTGGATTCATTTGGCAATAGCCTTGGTTGTGAGGTAGCCAAAGATTAAAGGCCCACATGAAAGTCGAGCTTCAAGATACTTCGTACCAACCACGACGAGAAAGTCCATTGCCATGGACAAGTTCTAAACAGGCTTGTTTGTAGCTGCTTCTGAAACAGGGAGGTTATCCACTGCCGCAGCCGCTAAGATATGGCCAACGTGGTCTGTCCTGTTGCTCAGTTTTGTTGAAGCCACCCGCTGAGTAACATTGTCAACATCCGGGATTCCCAGGCCGTCGCAGCTGCTTCCTTTCAGCCAGCATGCCATTCTGAAACTACCACCGCGACACTGCTGCTCAAGTACAGCGAAAATTCCGCACCGCAGCACTAATTAAGGTGGACTGACATCGGCGTCGCAATGGTTCCCATGCCGTTGCAAACAAAGTTCCTGCATCAAGTTTCTAGATTGTGCGGGCTAGCCACTAAATTTCAGTATTTACTTTGATTCCGTTTGAAGTTAAAATAACATCAATGATAATTAATATATTGAAAAGTGAAAAAAATCTAGCTAATATGTCTAATGTATCCTCACCTGCAAATCTCACGGATCACCTCCCTCATTATGTATCTATAATGTGATGTTGAACCAAAAGTCAGAATAGACGGTGTGTATAGATGCACATATGATCGTCTATTATTTGTCCTAGAATACATTGAAAGAGGGGTTGAGTCAAACTACAGTTTTCTAAATCAACTTCTTTGCATAGTAATAATAATTGTAATATTTGTCTAAACAGCTCACTAGCAATTAGTCTAAAGAAATCTCTATAGTGCATGTCCATATTAATTTAACTTAATTTATTGTACCATGTGTTCTTCTAAGCTAACTTATTTGTATAAAAGGGGAATTTAATGTGCAATATCATCTAAAAATTATTCATGGCTTTGGAAGATATTATTACATAAGCTTGATCAGCGAAAACCCGCTGCCTCGGTGTTGTCATGGAGATTGTCATGAAGCATTTGTCCTGTGTCACCCAAACAACGTCGTCGTATTTTTTTTTTTAGCACCAGTTATATGCTTTACTATGCTCTTACATAAATGGGGGAATTGCAAAATTGGTCAGTACTGTCTCTCCTCTGTTTCTTTTTTATTTTCATCCACTCAGATAATCCTTGATTCAGTACTGGAGACGTTAAGCAAATCTCTATACAGCAAACCACATTACATTAGTCTCACCGTTGCAGTATTACAGTTGAGTGTTCATTGAGATATGCAGCAGTCATGAATCTGAATTTTCAAACAGGACCTTTTGATAATTAGAGTTCAAAACGTGACTAGGTTTGCAAATCCTTGATAAATCAAAACTAATTTGCAAAGGGCGTGTTTGTCTTTTCTCAAGCAATTTAACACCATGAAGAGCTCCAAACGGAATAGGACCTACTCATGTCTTCAGATTCAAAAAACTAAACTGAATTTGCAAAGTCCCAAAAAGAGGACCGTTTTCAGAATTAGCATCCAAAACAGGACCCGTTTTTGCAAATGCCCCTACATAAATATATGACATTTAAGAAAGATAAAAAAATTAGATTGGTTAAATGTCAATATTGAGATTGGAGGTAGTACTGTTTTTCTTTTTTAGTTTCTACTGTTTTTCCGTATCGGGAAAATATGGTTAAGGTTCTGTGGAGATTGTCAAAGCAAAGGCATTGAAACCAGTACCATCGTTTATTCGTTTTGCTACCTGCTGCTATGTTTTTCTTTCTTTTTTTATTGAGAATTCTGCGCATAATATGCAGCTACATATGTCAACTCTCAAACAATTAAAATGATTTGTAAATAAGGGAATGTTGACAATGTAGAGAAATTGATTTTTTTTTAATTTCAGAAGGACTTATTTGGAATGGTTTTTTGGTTGTCGCCAGAACTAGAGTGGACTTAATTCGCAAATAAGAGTAAATCAAGGTTGTATCTTACTATGCTCTACTACCCAGGGTTGCAATCCCGTTGAACCTGTCCGACCGGTCCGCACCGGTTTGTCCAATTTTCCGGAAAAATCAGAAAAACCGGTCTGAAAACTGAACAAAATTCAAAATCCAAACTTTGAATCAAAATTTTGCAAACCGATAAAAAAAACCAAACAGATTTGGCGGAAAACCAAACCAAATTTCTGGAAAACCAGAACAAAAAAGGGAAAACCGAATTGGTCTGGTTTGTCTGGTTCGTTGGGTTTTAATTAAAAAAAATACCAAAAACATGACATTCAAAAAAAAATAAACAGAAAATATGTAAAAAAACAGATGTAATTTGCAGAGAATGGTTGCCAACAACAATACAGAAATTCAATTGTTTTCTCGATCAAAATATTCGCCAACTAGTGCATCGTCAGTGGCAAAGGCGTTGGCTTGCTTCTACTGACCCGAGTTCAAATCCACTCCCAGAAAAAACGGTGTTGGCATGTCGTAGGCCTCTCGCATGTGCATCAGGCTTTGGTTGGTGGGCAGGAGTGGCTCCGGTAATAAGCTTAAAGCTAAGAGCATCTTATCTCGCTGGTAGAAAGTATACCAAAGTCAGCTCAAAAAGTATAACAAATGTCATTGGACTTAAAGCTTTAGAGCATCCTCTATGGTTGCCTCTTAGCTACTCCTCTATGGTTGCCTCTTAGCTACCTCTTAGGATTATTTATTGAAGATAAAAGAAGAGAGAGAAGGCAAATAACCCTTCATCAAGAGGCAGCTTTTAAGAAGAATGTGAGACTTAAATATGGACCCCACTCCTCTTCATTGTTTGTAAGAGCTAGTTCTACCTCTTAGCTGCTTCTACCATTGGGGACACTCTTAGCTATGTGGTTAACTTTGATTCAGTTTCGTAGGCCTTCACCACTCATCTTTTATCACTGCGTATCAGTTTTCACTCCTACGATGTACCATTCCATCAATGAATTTTCATCAAAATATTGTTCAAAATTTTAAATCTGAATTTAAATTGCTGCCAAATTTTTTAAACCGTTGCTAAATTACTTGACACAAAATTGTTTCAGGAAATAGGGTCATTCATGCAAAAGCCGATAAATATCAAGGTCAGTCATGCAAATAGTATGAAAGTCTTTTGACCATGGACTTCACACCATCAATGATCTCTAACAGAATAGAGTCAAGTGTGTTGCTTTGGTTTCAAAAAACGAGGTCAAATACGCAAAACAAAAAAAATGAGGCAAAACATGCATTGGCTTCAAAAGAGGGTCAGTTATGCAATTGGCCCAAACTGTTTTGCTTCTTTGCTGATCTAATCCAATTGCGACCGAATTTTAAATCTGGTTTCCACACAAATGCAAGACTAACAATATGATGCAAGTTTCTTTTATCATTTTTTTAATCAGAAACATTATAGTTAATTATGATTCAATATTTATTTATGAGCTTAAGAAAAATATTTGTGTTACATGCACTCCGGCATTGTTGGAAAAACACGTGCACTCGGCCAATTATGATGGAATATTTTAGCACATCGTAGACGAGGCAGCAGTAATCGGCCAATTACTGCTCTATCATCTCTCAATAGCAGTAGCCAGCAATTATTGGTTTGGCTCGCTGCACGTGTGCAGCATCATTACGCCGACCAGCCCCAGTGCGATTTTCTTCGCTGTGAGAGAGAGGGAAAAAGGAACGGCTGCAGAAAAATATCGGCCGCCGATGAAGGGACCCCGCAAAAGAAAAAGCAGCGTCGATTCGACGCGAACCCGTCTATTGCACACAAAACACGTACGCACCGGGTGGAATCCACGTCAAACCAAACGGAAAAGGCAGCTCTCTCCACCAACGCTACAGGCGAAAACAAGAGTTCGTCGTCGTGTCCAGGGCCGATCTGCCCCCTCCTCTTCCGTCTCCGGCTTGCCGGCAGTGTGGAATAGGGTGAGGGAGGTAGACATCGTCAGAGTCTCAGAGGTAGCAGTAGCCGGTCAGTAATCACCTAGCTACACCAAGTTATATTGCTCTTTCATCCCTCAGTCTTCCCTCACTTCCTAGCATACAAAACAGAGCCCACAGATGGCTCGTTGAGGGCAGTAGTGGAGCATAGAGATCAATGGAGGTGGTAAGCGCTGCTCATGGTGTGTTGGGTCCTAGTGGGGAAGCTCACCTCCCTGCTCGCCGACGAGTGTGGGCGTCTCAAGGTGTCGCCGTGAGATCCGGTCGCTCAAATCTGAGCTCATCAGCATGCATGGTGCTGTCCAAAAGTACAACAACCTACAAGATCCTGACGTCCAAGTGAAGACATGGATATCGCTGGTGAGAGAGCTGTCCTATGATACGGAGGATGTCATCGACAAGTTCGTCCACCACCTTGGCAACGGCAGCCATACGGTGGCCTCAAGGAGTCTTCCGCAAGACTGCTCGCCGGCTCAAGACTCTTGGGTCTCGCCACGGAATAGCCAACCAAATTGACGACTTGAAGGCTCGTGTCAAGGAAGTGAAAGACCTCAAGAGCAGTTACAAGCTGGATGATGTTGCTTGTAGCGCCTTTGAGCATTCCGTTGGGATCCCCGGTTGTCTGCTCTTTTCATCGAGGAAGAACACCTTGTGGGCATTGATGGTCCAAGAGATGAGCTTGTCAAATGGATGCTGGATGTCATATAATAACTCCCATGGAGGAATATGTTGTGCATACTGTATCAGTCCCTGGATCAGTAGCTGATACGCACAACACAGATATGATAATCAAAAGCATACTTCGAATTGGTAAATAAGTATAATACCTGATATAGGACCCTTAGTGGTGGTGTGACAAGGATTTATAACTATCCAAGTCCTTCCAACCAACTAAAGGTGAAGCAGACAGCGGAAGCATCTGGGCCTAAAACCACAAGCAGACTTGAGAAGTAGAACCGAAAACCAACTCGTCGTCGTCTTCTACTAAGTCTTCTCCTACTAAACCAACAATCGCAACGCGTGAGTACATAAGGTACTCAGCAAGCCCTACACTACACAAGGGAATATATACATGCATGTTTGGTCTTAGCAAGGAAAGGCTGTGTATGTTCATTTGCAGCAAGCAAACTTTATGCAAGGTTCACTAAAGCAAGTGAAGGAGTCATAGATAAAACAGGGGGTTGATTGTCAATATTTAGTTGGTTGGCCCTGGGGGAGTATGAAGCATTCCCGCCAGTTCCCAGGTTTTAGTTGGGCCTTCCGACCTCAATGGTCATACCGACCCGGCATCCATGCCAAAACTTCCCAAAACGGGCTGACTACAACCCACTCACACTCCAAGGGAATAAGATAGGTGGCTAATCCAACGTGCGCCACAAAATGTGTCATATGCCGTGACAAAACGTCCATCCGGATGAATTTTACACTCTGCAGAGGTTTGTACATCTTTTCCCACGGGCTACGCCCCCTTTGCAAGGGGGGGTACCAACCTTAGTCCATCTTCTCCGAGTAGTCTCACAAGTTCACCACGGATCACACTCAGGGGCTTGTGACTTGAAATGTCACACTACGGCACCAACACCTATAACAGGTACGTCGTGCTCCTGCATTAACTTGCAGGATCCTGAGACACAACCACAGACGGGCGGCGCTTCCCCATGTACCGACAATGGGTTCCCGAGACAGACAGAGGGGTTCCACAACCGGACCACGGTACGTTTTCCCGGGCCTGTT
>JAAXCT010002231.1:0-86863 GCA_012490785.1 Eragrostis nindensis | reverse complement strand
TTCCCTGATCTCGGAATGACGCAGTCGGACTGCCAGGAGATGAGCTGGGTCCAGTCCACCATCTTCGTCGCGTCCGAGACGACCTCCTTGCCACTCGAGAGTCTCTTAGACCGGCGCGCTCGGCCAACTACTTCAAGGCCAAGTCAGACAATGTGCAAGAGCCCATTCAAGAAGGTCTGGGAGACCACATGGACGGGTGGCTCGAGAAACCCCAAGGCCCCGGCGCTCGTGCTTGAACCCTACGGCGGCGGATGAGCAGCATCTCGCGTCAGCGACGCCGTTCCCGCACCGGAAGGGCAACCTGTACCAGATCCAGTACTTCTCCTCTGGTCTGAGAACGGACGGGGCTGAATTGGAGAAACGGATGACCTTGGTCAGGGGGCTGTACAGGCGATGGAGCCTTACGTGTCCAAGAACCCCAGAGCTGTGTACGTCAACTACAGGGACCTCGATCTTGGGACGAACGAGTTGGAGGGTGATGTGACTAGCTATGCAAAGGCTAAGGTTTGGGGGGAGAAGTACTTTAAAGGTAATTTTAAGAGGTTGGCCGCTGTGAAGAGCAAGGTGGATCCACATGATTTCTTCAGGAATGAGCAGAGCATCCCTCCTCTTCCTGCTCCAAAAGTGTAGACTCCGTCCAGTTTATTTGATAAGGGGTATTTTCCGTGATGATACATATGTGCGTCTCAACTGTCAAGGGGTTCGTCTCCAACACTCCTAATTACAACGACTTCCGAGGCTGAACATCATGCGTGCTGGTGACATGTCATTGTCATGGTTGAAAAAAAGGTATAACATGTATTGTCTCTCTATCAACTATGGTTTAAATTATATAGTGCGTGCCAACTGTTAAGGGGTTTCGTCTCCGAGACTCCTAATTACAAACCACTTCCAAGGCTGAACATCACGCGCGCTGGTGTAAAGTGTCATTGTCGTGGTTGAAAAAAGGGTATAACATGTATTGTTTCTTTGTCCAAACATGCAGTGTTGCGTACCAACCAGGGCGGAAGAGAGGGAGCAGAGCAAGAAATGTCATTTTACAAAAAAGTTCAGACCACGTTCCATTGATGCGGGAGGGACAAATGAACTAACCCTATATAACAGATTTTTTTGTGTCATTAAAATCCTCAGAAAACAGATGTAGATATTGTTAAGAATATATCTTAATAGACATATCTATATTCTGATGGCACAAAGCCTAACGCCCCTCCCAGCATTTTGCCGAACGTGGAGCTTTCCATGGGCCTCCACGTCAACTTGCGGTGACGTGGACGTCTATGGCTACTCCACGTACCCACTCTGCCCCCTACTCGCTCCCACGAGCCCGTGCCCCGTCAAAATTTCCAAGCCGCCTCATGTCTTGCTCCGCCCCATACGGTCGCTGCCTGTGAAGCCATCTCAGGTGGCCGCCTCCCTCCTCGAAAGCGTCCAGACCGCGGCATTTGGCTCCGATTCGGCGCCTTCCAGTTCGATTCACACCACACTTTTCTCTTCTCGACAATGTCTCCCGCATTCAGTCACTCCTTTCTCTTTCCCTGTTCTTCGCCGAATCACTCGGAGTCGCTTGACAAGTCGTCACAGAGCTGTTGTCGAGTAAGGGCATCTGCACGCTGACCTTGCCTGCTCAATGTGGACGCCTCCTCTAGATCTCCTTGCCGCCGCAGACTTTACCGTGGCCACGAAGGGCTCAGGAAAGTCATCAATGTCGCCTACTGGAGAATCTTGGATGGATACTCCAGCCTCGCAGTGTTGCAATGGAGGTGGGCTTCCAGCAGCGGCGTAGATGGGTTTGTGGTCGATCTGCTTCCTGACGCAGCGATGCATGAACGGTCAAGAGAAATGGGAATGGGTTGTGAGCTAGGTGCGATTGTGGATGAGCTGCTTGTGTGCTAACTTGCAGGCTGCGACATGGTCACATGAGAGAGAGGAAGAAGGTAACACAGGCAGAGTGATAGAGAATTGCGGCATGGAGGGATAAGGCTCCTGCGAACGATGGGAAGGAAGGGATGAGGTAGCAGCAGGGCCCACCACTATGTTGTGGGTGAACACGATGCATGCTTAGTCATATTTGCAAATGAACTCTTAAACCAATGTCAAATCAAACTTACACTTATTGAGAATACAAATTAAATGGCATTAATTTATTCTGCTACTCAAACTTTAAATCCTATGGGCGCAGCGAAGCACGCCTCTCTTCCTAGTATGTTGTGGTTCGGGATCACTTCGACGGCGCAGCAGCCCGGCGGCGTGGGAGCGATGGTGGTGCACAGAAGCAGGGAGGAGGCAGCGTGGGACGCGGGCAAGAGAAGTTGTGCGAAATTCCCTTTCTTTCTCTCGTTAAATCCAATTACACCTCCCTCCTTATATAGGAGTGACTTGACTGGATGAACAATCCTACTCTTGATGAAAAAAACTTATCTAACCTCCCTTTCCTGATCAAATCCACTTTTACCATTTAAACCAACTCCTATTTGGATCTAGTTTTTATTTCCTAAATCTCCTCTAACTTTCCTTTAGCAAGGGTGGTTAACTGGGCAGGCTGGGGGATGTGACTAGGTCTGGGCGTTCGGTTCTATCCGAACTTTCGGTTCGGTTAGTTCGTTTTCTTGAAATTTCGAGTTATCTAGAATGATATCCGAACAATCGACGAATTTTTTTGGTATCCGAAAAGTTTGAATACCCCAATTTCCGTTCGTTTTACGGTTATGCCCGAACAAGCCAAAAATTTCTGGGTGACGCTTTGGAAGAATGGTAACCTTTCTTTGTTTGGGTGACACTTTGGAAAAAAAATTATGGGTGATGCTTCGTTATTTTGAGTAAGAATATGTAACCTTCGGGTATTGTTCTTTGGGCCTACCATTAGGTAGGTGGTTACCTGCCTGGTTGGGGCCAACATGTATGTGTATGTGCCATTGACAGACTTCGGTATTTGGGTACCCGAGACTAGTAAACCGAACCTGTAAAAATAAATTCGGGTAGCTCAAGTCTCTATTCGATCTTGTACCCGGTACCCGATATCTCAGTTCTTGGGTCTTGGTCTCGGTTTTTTCGGTTTCGGTCTTTGGATATTGGTTTTTATGCCCAGGCCTAGATGTCACCGCGGACTTGACGCCCATCCTAACCATAACATCTCATCCGCTGTCGTACCCCATTTCTGGAGTACTCTGTGCATACGGTTCCTGGATCAGTAGCTGATATGCACACATGAATAGAATTGTATCACAATCATACAATGTTTACATTAGAATTAATAAGATATGGATCTTACAATAACACTTTCATACCGACCACGACCGAATGCCTTTTTGAAATGACAACGGAAGATAATGGTAGCCCCAGCCTATAGAAACTTGAGTGCATACGTAGTCTTAATTTTCTTCAATCCTCATCTTCATTAGCATTAAAACCATAATCTGTCTCGCTTGAAGTAACTAGTACCAATGTACGTGCGTCACGCACGTGTACTAAATATTGCATCCACTTGGCAGGATCATTTGATTAGGAAAAAACTTGACTACATGTCCAATTTATTATATATGAATTTTGAGACCATTGAGATTTCTCCTTGCCCCCCACCCCACCACCGTTCAGATCGCTGCTATCTGGACTGCCTAGACCTGTTATAAATTAAAAAACAAGTAAATTAGTGATGTAATTGAGATTAGCATATTTATTAATACCGACAAAATTAAGGAACAACAGTGCACGCACGTACAGCGAAAGCACATTACAGTCAAATAGAGTCCGTTGGCATTTGCCAGGACGGTATATAATCGCAGCTTCCGGTCGAATCACCTGACAACGGTGCCGGTCCGGTGGCCTTATCTCCCGACAAAGGTGCTGGCCCCGAGGCGGCAGAACTTCTCGAGCTGTTCGCCGGTTTCGTCTCCGTAGGCGGCGGCGCTGCGTCTCTGAGTCAAGTTTCGTCGTGGCATTGCCAGCCTTTGACGGTGCACCTCAGGGGCTCCTGCTTTGACGGTGGTGGCCGGCGCCGGCGCCGCCGCTGTCTTGACCGCATTATTACGCAAAAGGACGTGTATTAGGATGCCGACAAGATATACGTTCATGGGTCGATTCGTACCGCGTCTTTCATGAGCCCGATGTCGTAGGTAGACCGGCGTGAGGTCCGGCTGGAACATGCCGAAGTTGCGCTCAGGCGACGGGGCTGGGCTTGAGGTCCTCGTTGAAGACGTGCGCTTGGGCATGAGCGGTGTCCCGGACCCGGCGCTGGTCTCGCATATGAGGTACCGGTGTGTACTCCGCCTCGGCGGGGCCGATGCCGATCTGCCCATCCATGGCCTTGGTCGGCCAGCCCGTCTCCCCCACGCCGATCTACCAGTCCATGGCCTTGGTCGGTGGCGCGGCAAGGATGCCGAGGGAGTGCGGCTAGGACACGCGGATCCGGCGGTACACAGCCGCGACCAGCGCGGCCTTGAGCGCGCGCATAGCGGGCACAGGTTGGTCCTCAGCGCCTGGTCGCCGTGTCCATGATCTCGTACCCGACAGCGACGAGGGAGATGTCCGTGGCCAGGTAGTAGGGTGTGACGGCCACCATAACCACGCGCGGCACTGACCTTGGTGGCGAGCGTCGGGATGTCGCCGTTGCCTGTGGTGACCACCAGTGAGATGCCCGTGCCGGCGAAGGTGCGGACGATGTCGAACAGCTTCACGCGTTGATGGGGATGCGGTTCGCAAGGAAATGCTCCACCGTGGCCGGCGGCGGGAGGTTGTCCCCTTTCGTCCCGTAGTTGACGCCGATAGCCGTTGCGCGCGGAGCTACGACGATGAGGAGGAGGCGCGGCGGCAGCTGCGTACATGTTGTGGACGACGGTGGCGCCATGACGGTGGAAGCACGACGCGTTGGACTCGATCCAGTCGAACAGAGGTTTGTGAGGTGTGTTCGGAGTTTTTCCAACTTTTTTTTTTTTTTGTGCGAAGGGGAGGGCATTATATTAATCTTGAGGACAGTACATCCCACTCCTTTTACAGGCACCATCCTAAACAACTTTTACAGAAAGTCCCTGAAGAAAAGGAAATTACAACAAAGTCCTTCATCTTCCGGGACCCTCCCGACAGTTCTCCTCGCCGCCGAGCTCCACCAACGCCGGCAGCAGGTCCCCTCCTCCATCCCTGACCGCGGACTCCAAACTTGAAAAGCCGATTGGATAATCACGAAGAAGGCGCCGCACCGCCACCGCAACAACAGCGGATCGAAGGAAGAAAACCAGCCACCACCACCCAGCGGAGAACAGCAGCAAGAAGCACAAAATCCGAGCATCGCCGCCCAAGCAAGACGGCAATCGCCCGGCACCCCCATCCACCATCGCCAGCACCGCCGACGAGGGGCACAAAAAGCCCATCCACCCTTTCGCAAGAGGAAGGAAGGCAAAGATGCTCCACGGGCCTCACCAGAGAAGAAGTCGCCGCCGACGACGACGACGCCACCGGATCCGCCGAGGGAGAGACGAGGAACGGCCGCCATCACCGCATCGGGCGTCGGCGCCGTTACCCAAACCCTAACACGGGTAAAAACCTAATCTACAACCTAAGCTAGCGCTAAAAGGAAGAGAAAACGGGGCCGGACGGCGATTCCCCAGCTCTCCCCACTCTCCGGAGCAACGCGGCCACCGGAGAGGAGGGAGAGCCGCGGAATCACCGCCGGAGTTTTTCCAACTTGTGGCTGGGGTTACTTACTATGCGCTTATGAGCTAATTATGGCTAGTTCCATTTCTGCGAGCTGAGTAAAGATTTCTTTCTATGCATGTGTACGGGGCCTAGTTTTGCTCGCATGGAGTTGTAATGAGTATATTGAGGAAAAAGTTACATATGGTAAGATGGAAAGTAAAAAATGGAAAATTCCGGTATAGTTAACGAGTTATTTTTGGAGGTTAATCACGGAGATTTGGAAATGCAATGTTAATTTTGGCCATCGCTGGCCGCATTAGAGACGCAATTAATCTTACCCCACTATTTGGAACTAAGTTGCATAAACTATTCGGGGAATCTTGTATGGAAAATATATAGATTGAAACTGCAGCAAGTTTAATAGTTCATGAGGATCGCAAGGGAAATTTTATAGTATAAATGACACTGCCACTAGTCCTATGACGAAATGGGGCGCAAGTTTATGTGTGCCCCTGTTGCAGATTCAAAACCAAATTAAAGGAGCATCTCATTAATTACTAAGACTTAAACCAGCTGGGGGGCCAAGAAGCTGACTTCGTAATGGTTTAAACTAGGTGTCAATTTGTCCTAATATAGGATTTTCTAACATTCAAACAAAAAATATTCTACCAAAATATAGGATTAAGCTTTTTAAGCGGAGCAAGGACAATAACCTTAACAGGTTGGAGGGAAAGTGGGTCCGCTTAGCTTGGTTTAGGCTCTTTGATGTTAGGCCATTCTCAATGCAAAGTTTCATTGCACTATCACCAAGAGTCATACTCCCTTCAAGTCCCTTTAATTGTCGTTTTGAGTTTGTCATAAGTCAAACTTTTAAACTTGACTGCAAAATTTTTAATGTGTCAAGTTTCGAAATGTTAAAATGATATGAGTAGATTCGTCTTGAAATATAGTTTCATAAAAGTATACTTTAACTATATATTATAAATATTTTATAGTGAAAAATATTTGTCAAAGTAATGTTTTGGGAACCATGTCAATGTCCAAAACGACAATTAAAAGAGACCTGGAGGTAGTATTTTGGTAACTGAGCGGCTAGGTTTTATGGGGATGAAACTCCTCTCTATTCAGATGAAACCCTTTCTCTCTCCGCATGAAATTGCTGATGTAACATGAGATTTAATGTTTATGAAACTCTCTATGAAACCCCATTGAGATTGGCAACACATTCATAATTATGAATACAATATGGTCAGCTTGTGGGCAAAGCTGACTTCTTGAAAATTAAGAACACGTCGATCGAAGCAACTTATGGATCCAGCTTTGAACAAAGTGACCGTAGGAACACGAAAGTCCAAGCAGGCTCACATGCTCGTGCTTCATTTTGACTTTGTTTGCTTCCCAATAGTTTTTTTTTAAAAAAAATCTTTGTAATAATAATCACTATAAAACACGCTCATGTGGAACGCACAATCTCCCATACTTAGGAACCGGGAGAGAGATGATACTGCCTACTGATTGAACACGAGCATCGCATGGGAAATACCTGTTGGGGAAGACCCTGATTCGCATGGGAAATACCTGTTGGGGTAGACCCTCGATCCTGATGGGGAAGACCTGATTCGCATCGCATGGAGAGAGGGTGTAGTGGGGAATTCAAAAGCTGTAGCGAACAAAACTTGCCGATGCAACTGGTAAGAAAAATGTTCAAGCTTGGTAAAGTTTTTCTTACACATCAAATAATCAAGAAAACTTTTACTATCCCCGTACCGTCTAGTATTATTTTAAAATACTAGCTAATATTGTTGGGGTAGTTTTGGATATTTATATTGGTTACATTAATGTACATTGGTTGCCTCTAAAGATAACGGGGGAAACAGTATAGGCGGCCGCGGTCGCCATCGTCGCTGCCACTGTCTGGAACCCTAGTTCCTCTCTTTTTCACCGATGAATATTGTAACCTCGTGATAAAATAATAATTACCTATCTGCCATTTTTTTTTTCCGATTTAGCCTCATCGCAACAAAATAATTACGAGTCTGCCATGAATATTGGAGTAGCTAGCTAGCACTGGTGGGGGATTATCAGTCGATTAGAACCGTCGATCACAGTACTACCAATATTTTAAATAATAGTACTAGCTAGTATGGGTATCATAAATAACTAATGCTATAGAAGCTAAATCATAACAATTTTTTAGTGGGATGGGCGCGTGGCCGGTCGCTTGTTGCTGGAGCGCGAGCAAGACCAGCCTCACTATTGACTTTACAGAGGCCCATCTATATGACTCCGCCTTTCTATATAATGTCGTCTATACACACTGAAATTACAGAACTGCACACATCTCTTCCGCTCATGCACCACCGTCGTTGCCACTTACCCATCAACGTACCATGGTGCGAACACCAGGGATTTTGCACCTTCTCCTAACCCTTACCATCCTCTCCTCCAAAAGCACTTCCTCGTTGGCTGACAATGCCACCGACGAATTCCTTGGCTGCCTCTCGGCTGGGATCCCTTCTCGCCTCATCCAGACTCCGGCGATGGCATCCTATTCTGCCACCCTGCTGTCCTCCGCCGGAACCTCCGGTACGTGACGCCAGGCACCGGGAGGCCGGTGGCGGTCATCGCCGCCACCGAGCCCGGCCACGTCCAGACCACCGTGCGCTGCGGCCGCCGCCATGGAGTCCGCGTCCGCGTGCGTAGCGGCGGCCATGATTACGAGGGCCTCTCCTACGCCGGCGCCGTCAACCGCCACGACCCCTTCGCCGTGCTGGACCTCGGCGCGTTCCGCGCCATCCACGTGGACGCCGCGCAAGCCGAGGCCTGGGTCGACTCCGGCGCCACGGTCGGCGAGCTCTACTACGCCGTCGGCAACGCCAGCCGCACTCTGGGGTTCCCCGCAGGCTCCTGCCCCACCATTGGCATCGGCGGCCACCTCAGCGGCGGCGGGTTCGGCGCGCTGGCAAGGCTGTACGGCCTCTCCTCCGACAACGTCCTCGACGCCGTCGTCGGACGCGGACGGCAGGGCTGCTGAACCGGAGCACCATGGGGGAGGACCTCTTCTGGGCCATCCGCGGCGGCGGCGGCGAGAGCTTCGGCGTCGTGCTGTCTTGGAAGGTGCCTCGTGCGCGTGCCGGAGACCGTCACGGTGTTCAGCATCCGCCGGGCGAGGAACCAGTCCGCCGTCGAGCTCATAACCAAATGGCAACACGTCTCGCCATTCTTACCACGAGGCCTGTACTCCCGCGTGGTCGTGCAGAACCAGCAGGCGGACTTCGTGGCCCTTTTTCTTGGCCGGTGCCGCCGCCTCCGGCGCATCATGCGAGATCGCTCCCTGATCTCGGAATGACGCAGTCGGACTGCCAGGAGATGAGCTGGGTCCAGTCCACCATCTTCGTCGCGTCCGAGACGACCTCCTTGCCACTCGAGAGTCTCTTAGACCGGCGCGGCTCGGCCAACTACTTCAAGGCCAAGTCAGACAATGTGCAAGAGCCCATTCCAAGACAGGTCTGGGAGACCACATGGACGGAGTGGCTCGAGAACCCCAAGGCCCCGGCGCTCGTGCTTGAACCCTACGGCGGCCGGATGAGCAGCATCTCGCCGTCAGCGACGCCGTTCCCGCACCGGAAGGGCAACCTGTACCAGATCCAGTACTTCTCCTACTGGTCTGAGAACGGGACGGCTGAATTGGAGAAACGGATGACCTTGGTCAGGGGGCTGTACAAGGCGATGGAGCCTTACGTGTCCAAGAACCCAAGAGCTGTGTACGTCAACTACAGGGACCTCGATCTTGGGACGAACGAGTTGGAGGGTGATGTGACTAGCTATGCAAAGGCTAAGGTTTGGGGGAGAAGTACTTTAAAGGTAATTTTAAGAGGTTGGCCGCTGTGAAGAGCAAGGTGGATCCACATGATTTCTTCAGGAATGAGCAGAGCATCCCTCCTCTTCCCGCTCCAAAAGTGTAGACTCCGTCCATTTTATTTGATAAGGGGTATTTTCCGTGATGATACATATGTGCGTCTCAACTGTCAAGGGGTTTCGTCTCCAACACTCCTAATTACCAACGACTTCCGAGGCTGAACATCATGCGTGCTGGTGACATGTCATTGTCATGGTTGAAAAAAGGTATAACATGTATTGTCTCTCTATCAACTATGGTTTAAATTATATATGTGCGTGCCAACTGTTAAGGGTTTCGTCTCCGAGACTCCTAATTACAAACCACTTCCAAGGCTGACATCACGCGCGCTGGTGTAACGTGTCATTGTCGTGGTTGAAAAAAGGGTATAACATGTATTGTTTCTTTGTCCAAACATGCAGTGTTGCGTACCAACCAGGGCGGAAGAGAGGGAGCAGAGCAAGAAATGTCATTTTACAAAAAGTTCAGACCACGTTCCATTGATGCGGGAGGGACAAATGAACTAACCCTATATAACAGATTTTTTGTGTCATTAAAATCCTCAGAAAACAGATGTAGATATTGTTAAGAATATAATCTTAATAGACATATCTATATTCTGATGGCACAAAGCCTAACGCCCCTCCCCAGCATTTTGTCGAACGTGGAGCTTTCCATGGCCTCCACGTCAACTTGCGGTGACGTGGACGTCTATGGCTACTCCACGTACCCACTCTGCCCCTACTCGCTCCCACGAGCCCGTGCCCCGTCAAAATTTCCAAGCCGCCTCATGTCTTGCTCCGCCTCATACGGTCGCTGCCTGTGAAGCCATCTCAGGTGGCCGCCTCCCTCCTCGAAAGCGTCCAGACCGCGGCATTTGGCTCCGGTTCGGGGCCTTCCAGTTCGATTCACACCACACTTTTCTCTTCTCGACAATGTCTCCCCACATTCAGTCACTCTTTCTTCTTTTCCCTGTTCTTCGCCGAATCCACTCGGAGTCGCTTGACAAGTCGTCACAGAGCTGTTGTCGAGGAAGGCATCTGCACGCTGACCTTGCCTGCTCGATGTGGACGCCTCCTCTAGATCTCCTTGCCGCCGCAGACTTACCGTGGCCACGAAGGGCTCAGGAAAGTCATCAATGTCGCCTACTGGAGAATCTTGGATGGATACTCCAGCCTCGCAGTGCAATGGAGGTGGGCTTCCAGCAGCGGCGTAGATGGGTTTGTGGTCGATCTGCTTCCTGACGCAGCGATGCATGAACGGGTCAAGAGAAATTGGGAATGGGTTGCGAGCTAGGTGCGATTGTGGATGAGCTGCTTGTGTGCTAACTTGCAGGCTGCGTCATGGTCACATGAGAGAGAGGAAGAAGGTAACACATTCAACCCAACTCTTCATCCATAGTCTCTTGTTTTCACCTGTTTTCTGCAAATCTTTTCAAGTATACAGAAACTACGCATATATATAATAATGAGGTTAATTGTTAGCAATAATGACATAATAAGGTATTAAAAACACCATATTTGTCATATAAACGGGTACATAGAAAGCGCCAACAGCATTGGACTCTCTCGCAAATGGAAAAGCGAGCCCCTGCCCTGCTTCATGCGGCAGCTGCTACCAACCAAACAGCTGTGGAATACCAATTTTGGTGTTCTGCTTAGTTGTCTGTGGATCGGAAGAGTTCGTGTCCGATTGTTGCTGGCAATTGTGTTTTTTGGTCTCTTGTCTGAATCCGGGTTAGCGAGGCCAGGGGGCTCGTTTTCTTTATGTGACCCCTCTCTCCTTCAAGCTCCCTCATCTCCATCACCTTTGGAGGGCATTGGTGGACACGGACAGGAGTGGCGACCAGTCGGCCAAGGTGTGCATAGGTTCCCTACATCTTGGTTAGATAAAGACATGAGTTGAAACTCACAAATTGTTGGTGCGGATTTGGCAAGCGGTTTTTCTAGTGATGGTGCAAACCTATGAATGGCAACATACTAATGGTGGTAGCTTTTGGAGTTGTTCTATTGTGTTGTACCCCTCCCTGTAATCTCTACTCGGTATGCCGAGGTTAATTTTATGTTTGGTCGCTCAACATAGCAACGTACATTGCAATGACGTACTTTTCGCGCTTCTCGCACATTCGAATGAAAAGTAGGTGGGGAAATCCCCACACCCCCCCCCCCCCCCCCCCCCCGAATCGCTCGGAAAAAAAGATGTAAAGATGCATCAAAAGTGCCGCAATTGTGGAAGGGGCTCTAGGCCTGCATCTGTATGACTTTCACTTTTACTATTTGTACTTTGAGGGACGACTCGCAGGACCACTAATGGCATCAAATGGGTGAAAATTGATGAAACTAATGACAACAACAAAGACAAACCATCGCCCAATAAGCCAAGGCTAGAGGAAAAGGCTGCTGGTAAAGCACAACACAACACCAGCAACACTGTAATACAGTCAGCCCAGCCAAACAAAAAGCAAATCAGGGGCAAATGGCAGGTGCAAAAAATAAGCGTGAGGAAGGGAAGACAATAGGTAAAATGCTAGAACCAGTGCTGGAATTGAGTGAGGAGGAAGAAGAACCTTCTATGCAGATTTGGTAGCGCCGAGGTGACAAACTGAACTTGGGAGAGTCAAGTAACAGCAGGCCAATGGATGTTGATACTAGGAAACTGAGGTCAATGGAATGTGCAACAATAGGCAAGGTGGTAATCAATGAATATGGAGGCAATATGCTGAAATCCAAGTTTGATCCTTTAGCTGCAATAGAAGCAAACTTTGCACTAGAAACAGTTAGCACCATACATATTGATAGCCTGGAGACAGCCCTGGATTTTGAGACAAGCACATAAACACTGATGTTCAGAATCCAATTGAGGAGGTACAAACTGAGAGAGCAATGTCTCTCAGCCCCAAAGAAACCAAGGATAGGACAATGAATTTTTTCTCCAGTCAAGAATCTGAAGGGATAACCGCTTTTCATTAGTGTTAGGTTGACATAGCTGTAGATATGCAATAGAAAGTGAAAGAACATGTTATGGAGGAAAATGTGACCAACATAACTGCAGAAAAGGAAGGGAACTTTTCCCCAGTCAAGAATTTGAGGGGATAACTGCTTTTCCTCATTATCAAGCTGACGTAGACGCAGATAAAAGTGAAAGAACAGGTTGCGGAGGAAAATGTGACTAACATAATTGGACAGAAAAATCTAACTGAAGTAGCAACTCAGAAAGCTTCAGGGGAGATCATAATGCAAGACACAGCAGCAAACGAGAAAGCTTCAGTCGAGGTGTTGACGGTTGTTAAATCATAAAATGACCGCCAACTTATCGGTAAATAAAAGGTATTCGCCAAAGTTTTATGCATGAAATAATAAAGTTCAACAAGTTTTGGTTGTGACTTGTTTTGCAAGGGACATAGGTAAATTGGTGCGAATATGACAAGAATCATGGATAAATAGCAATACCACAAAAGCACCAGTTAAACAAGACCATTGTCCGACATCTCGACACCGTACCATTCAAAGAAAGAAAGCCAAGGCAGTTCGACATGAAGAGAGAATTGTTCAAATGAAAAATTTGATCTCTCCATCTCAAAGCACTCCTCGAGATAGTCAAAATGGAATTTTGATTCGCTCAATTTGGAGTTCTGAAGAAGAATTTATGCAATTCAGAAGATTTCAGCCAAACTAGAAATTGTATTTTCTTAATATAAATGGTATTTTCTTATTTGTTTTGTTCCTTCAAGTATTTCCAATATAGTTTGTGACATCCTAAAATTTGGGTCAATTTTTTCGCGATTGCTTGCATAGTTTTTGTTCTTGAATGTTGGATATTTTCTTCCAGGCTTTCTAAAACTCACTGTTTCTTGAGCTTTATTCCTGATCTTATTGGGTTTATTAGAGTTTTTATATCACCCAAAAGTATTTCTTTAACACAAATCTGTGAGCAGCATGTACATATACTCTAGTAGCCCAATGATGCAAGCCTAACACTTGTCCAGGCCATCGGCAACCATTTCTATTACCCAGGCCATAAACAATTAATTTAACTAGCCAACCCATTAGTTTCTTTGTATCCAGCTACTACTAACCAAAGTCCATCACGTCACTGGATTTTTGTGTACACACATTGAGTTGTAACTCTGTAGAAGCATCTCCTAGATGCCTTCCCATAGAAGTCTTGCGGATAAGCATCAACTAGCAGCTGTCTCACTTCTCTCTTCTTCCTCCACTGACGCCTAGCACAGCAGTGAGCTAGAGCGAGCTGCTGGGTTGTTTCTTCTGTCAACAGAAAGAACAGGAGCCGATCGATCCCTCTTGTAAGCCAAAATCCTTCATGTTACAGACTTTCTTTTCAAAGTAGATAGCACCGGTACCTGCTCAGGAGTCTTTTCACTGGTTTATCCAGTTATATCCTGTAGAATCAACAGAGTCGTCGCTGTGGCCATGTAGCTGATTTTGATGCTGCATGTGTAGCGACTGGCCAAGCCATTAGCTAGTATCTTTTGTTATTATTAGGCACAGTACTATGTATGAACGTATACCTCCCAAATCCTGCTATCTATCCATGCATAACCCATTAGAATTTCATCACTTGCGAGCCTGACATCTTAATGATTAATCCCTCTGATGTTAACTAGCCTGTTCATTTGAACAACTAACAGATGCATGGTACTAGTGCCTATACGGCGATATACTTTTATGAAAATAATAGGAGTTTGTGTGTCTGCACATTTTAGCCAGCAACACAATCATATCAGCCTAGCTAGTTGCACGTATGACAACCAGAACCAGACCAAATTAGCTAGCCATCCGGTACTGATCCATGATAACTGAACAACAACACACACAATAATTCTAGTATACAGAACCATATCCCTATATATGCATATGTGCTAAAACTTGAGTAATATTTTTCTTTCTAAAGATCATAGGTTGGGGTTCAGTGTCTTATTTTTGCATCATTCCTTTTACATCATGAGAACACGCTGTAAACCGCGGAGAGGGTGCCGGGACGGGGACAGGAGCAAGGGAAATATTTGAACGTCTCGATGACATCGCATCGCAAGGCAAGTCACAGCCCAATCGATCATATCTCACCTATGTATTTATTCTACTTATTCTTTGCATTGCTTAGTTGTCTGGAACTTAGCTAGAAGTATGATATCACTTAATGAATATGATAGAGGTTCCAAGACCACCTGTATGCATAAATAGCCATCCTATTTACAACGGCCAGATTAGCAAGAAATGAACCATGCAATAGATCACCCGATGATGACTATATATATGTCCGAGGTATATGGGAAATTGTCTTCTAAGCCGTGATAGAAACATAATTTAGTTCAACCATGGGACCGATTCTTTCGGACTTGACAGTATGCTACGTCAATTAGTTTGAGGCTCCATGTGGTGTTTTAGCTATGCAAATATGACACTGAACGGTTAGATCTTGCAATGGCCTGTCGATACTGCAATAAGTCCAATGCAGGTGCCACTGGCATATTTGAGGCATGGAGTCTGGGGCAAGTGAATCGCAAACCTGTCATGTTATCCTGGCAATGCGCATGTTTGGGGTATCTTGTGGGTAAAGTTGGACAAACTCTGCAGAATCTTAATCATTCGAATGTGCCATGCTTCTGGGTAATGAAGCTATGTAGGCTCCAAGCCCGTACGCCTACAGTATGGGCCCCACATCACAGTAGCAACTTTTACGCTTTCGTCCTCGCTTCGCGTAAAAGAGTTAACCTGGTTACTACTACACCCTGGACTGTGTATTTAAGTTGGTCATGGTCTCTTTCAACTTCCAATATGGGACTAAACCATGCACACTAGCACTACATGCCTAGTTGCATTTTGGCCAGGCTTTCACCCCCGAGGGGACAGATGTACAGGATCTCTTCTCTTGGCCACGTCCGTACGTCCAGTAATGGCATACGTCCCTTGCCGTGTCCCAGTCACGTACGACGACCGTACCCTTCTCAAGGGACCCATACACGCCTGTGAAACCGCGAGAGTCGGCTCTGACAGCCCAGAGTCTCTCTTGGCCACGTCCGTACGTCCAGTAATGGCATACTCCCATGCCATGTCCCAGTCACGTACGACGACCGTACCCTTCTCAAGGGATCCATACACGCCCGTGAAACCGCGAGAGTCGGCTCTGACAGCTCAGAGTACGGATCCTAGCCCGTACGCCTATAGTGTGAGCCCCACCTCACAGTAGCAATTCTTATGCTTTCATCCTCGCTTCGCGTAAAAGAGTTAGCCCGATTACTACTGCACCCTAGACTGGGTATTGAAGTTGGTCATGCTCTCTTTCAACTTCCAATATGGGGCTAAACCATGCACACTAGCACTACATGCCTAGTTGCATTTTGGGCCGAATGTATTTGGACCGGGCTTTCACAATGCCTTGCCACGAAGGAATATCGGGCATGTGGACAGATCAGATGGTTGCAGGAAGACGTGACGGAATGAACAAATCCTAATCATGTGGTGCAGTAAAGTTTTAGAAGCTCCCAGGCGAAACCGTGTTGTGTAAGAACACGCAGGATGTGTGGAAAATGGTACGTTGTGTGATTGTAGACGTGATCCCGTGGAAGGAGCAAATGTTGGAATTAATGCACAACTCATTGCTGCTTCATGCAAGAAATTTGACTTTCCGTATTTTTTTAACATATATAGTAAATTTTGCGTGCAGGATACTCTCAAAAATAGGAAATGGTGTGGAATATGCAAGATGGAAATCAGACTTTTCTGACGATGAAATCTGGACACTATGCATTACAAGATGAAAAGCCATATAACTCATTTCGTTATATATACAAAATAAATAATAAGTATATTCCACTTGACTTAACAACACATTTTGTCCATTTAACTCTCTCACAAGAAAACCTTGGCTCGATCACTCAAACTATTCAAACCGGTGCATTTCTCACTACTATACTTTGTATTTTAGTTTCTCGGTGTACAAGGTGAAGTTTTGATTTCAAACTTTATAAAATGATAGATGATATCATTATATATGTTAAAACATAACTGGTAATTTTTCATGCATTCTTATACCTGTATACTAAAGCTACTATTAGATATTGTTAAATAGAGTTCTATGCCAACTGCCATTATGTAAACTTGAGCTTTAAACTCGTATTGTACATGCAGTACTGAAAAAGATAAATTGGATAAGGGTAGTAATTGAGGCAGACATTTGTCCTAGGGGCCAAACAAACAAGTAGGTTTTTGGAATAAAATTCTTTATATACAACAAATAATGAAATAAGACACCATGTTTACCGATTTTGTCATTCTTGTTCCACTACCACACAAAAGTGCTATCTTACACGGCTCTAAAATCCCTCTCTCACATGGAAAATCAAACTGTATGAGAGTCTGGGAGGATATATCAGATGCTCCCGCACCTGTAGGTATGCTCCAGTGCTCCCACGATGCATTTGCATCATAAAAATTGTACAAAAAAAATGTGAATGGATAACTCATGTTGTCATATGTACTATCATACAAATTTTGAGATGCAACAAATATATTTGTTCCAGACGCAAAAATAAAAGAGAGAAAATCAGCATGAATAGTTGTGGTTTTCTGACTTTTTGTTACATCTTGCAAGTTGAGTTCATCATGATGTAACAAAAAAGATGAGCAAAGCATGACTTGCGAATTCATGATCGTACGGTTTGAGTGAGGAACTGCAGTAATGTTTTCAAAACTTTAAAAAAAAAAACATTGGTTAGGACTGAGTTGCACGGTCGAAGTATTTGCATGGTACATATAATTTTTGGAATGATACTGCCGCAAGGGAAACCTTCGTGCCGATCGCAAGTAAAATTTTATATAATGACACTGCCACAGGTTCCTATAACGTTTTCACGTTTGTGTACATCTCAAAATTGAGGTGCTGCAGGACCCTCCTTCATTGTACGACTCACCTGTCCGTCCAGCAACCGAATCACATCATGCAGCGATTAAGGATTCCATTCATGTGGGTCCAGATTAGAAGTTAATCTCTAGCGAATGTAATGGCATGGTTCCAATTAATCCAAAAGTTGTACGTTGGTCGCACGGTGGGGTCGGATACATAGTCATTCTCTTCTAAAAAAATGATCTGGTTTATAGTAGTTTATACGCAACTGGAGTTCCATCTATTTATAGCCTCCGCCTTGGCTATCATGTCCATAGACACTGAAATTACACAGCTGCACACATCTCCCGCGCATGCACCACCATGGCGACAACACCGAGGATCTTATACCTTCTTCTAACCCTTTTCATCCTCTCCGACAAAAGCACGCCCACGTTGGCTTCCAACGCCACCGATGACTTCCTCGGCTGCCTCGCCGCGGGCATCCCGTCTCGCCTCATCCTGACTCCGGCAACGCCATCCTACTCAGCCACCCTGCTGTCCTCCGCCCGGAACCTCCGCTACGTTATACGGGCACCGTGAGGCCCGCGGCGGTCGTCGCCGTCAGTCCGCTGGGCCGCCACTGAGTGGGCCGGCGCCGTGCCAGTGCGCGCGCGGTCGCCGCGACTCGCCACTGGTCGCCGTCACCCGGCCACGTCCAGACCGCCGTGCGCTGTGGTCGCCGCCTCGCGTCCGCGTCCGCGTGCGCAGGCAGGCGGCGGCCACGACTACGAAGGCCTCTCCTACGCGGCAGCCGACGACCGCCTTGGCGAGCTCTTCGTCGTGCTGGACCTAGGAGCGCTCCGCGCCATCCGCGTCGACGCCGCGCGCGCCGAGGCGTGGGCCGACTCCGGCGCCACCGTCGGCGAGCTCTACTACGCTGTCGGCAACGCCAGCCGCACGCTGGCGTTCCGGCGGGCTCCTGCCCCACCATGGGCGTCGGCGGCCACCTCAGCGGCGGCGGGTTCGGCTCGCTGGCGCGGCGGTACGGCCTCTCCTCCGACAACGTCCTCGACGCCGTCGTCGTGGACGCCGGCGGCCGGCTGCTGAACCGGAGCACCATGGGGGAGGACCTCTTCTGGGCGCTCCGCGGCGGCGGCGGCGGCGGCGAGAGCTTCGGCGTCGTGCTGTCGTGGAAGCTGCGTCTGGTGCGCGTGCCGGAGACCGTCACTGTGTTCACCATCCAACGTGCAAGAAACCAGTCCGCCGTCGAGCTGATAACCAAATGGCAGGAAATCGCGCCAGTGATGCCCCGGGACCTGTACCTTCGTGTGGGGGTGCAGAACCAGCAGGCGGAGTTCGAGGCCATGTTCCTCGGCCGGTGAGGCCGCCTCGTGCGCCTCATGCAAAACTACTTTCCTGACCTTGGAATGACACGATCGGACTGCCAGGAGATGAGCTGGGTGGAAGCCAGAGTGTTCCTGGTCTTCAAAACCACCAAGCCACTCGAGCTTCTCCTCGACCGGCGCGGCACGGCCTACTACCTCAAGGCGAAGTCCGACCACGTGCAGCAACCAATCCCTCAGCACGTGTGGGAGAGCACTTGGTCCGCGCGGCTCGAGAAGCCCGAGGCCGCGCTGCTCATGCTGGACCCCTACGGCGGCCGGATGAGCAGCATCGCGCCGTCGGCGACGCCGTTCCCACACCGCAAGGGGAACCTCTACCAGCTCCAGTACTACTCCTACTGGTTCGAGAACGGGACGGCAGCGTTGGAGAAGCGGATGGGATGGGTCAGGGGACTGTACCAGGCGATGGAGCCTTACGTGTCCAAGAATCCGAGAGCTGTGTATGTCAACTACAGGGACCTGGATCTCGGGACGAACGAGTTGGATGGTGATGTGACCAGCTATGCCAAGGCTAAGGTTTGGGGGGAGAAGTATTTCAAAGGTAATTTTGAGAGGTTGGCAGCCGTGAAGAGCAAGGTGGATCCGCATGATTTCTTCAGGAATGAGCAGAGCATCCCTCCTCTTCCCGCTGCAAAAGGGTTGGCTGCGTACATTTGATCTGATAAGGTATTTTCCTTCGAGGGTGCAGTGATTGTGCGTGTCAAGAGGTTCGTCATGGTTGAAAAATGATGTAACGTGTATCGTGACCACTATTTTTATATAAACAAAAAGAATCATGTTATACCCATGTCTTTACATGCAGTGTCACGTAGGATATTTTCCAGATAGGAGGGACAAGATTAGACGGCCCAATCTTTCGAAGATGCTCATAGGCGTATGGGTTGCGTGTGTGTATTCACAGAGATGATTAATTGTGCGTGTTTGTGAATGTCTGCGTTTTTACTGTGTTTCAAAAAAATTGAGAGCGGAGAGCAAGAAATGTCATTTTACAATGAAATCAGATCTACTTTCCAATAATGCTGGCGGGACAAGCGAACTGTCACGTATAACTGATATAGGTATGTGTCATGCAAATCCATGGAAAACAGATGTAGAAAGAAACGGTGACTTCATCAGGTCGCGTGCACATCTGGTGTTACAAGCGATGAACCTGAGGGTGACGCTGATAGCTAGCGAGGCCGTGGAAAAACTGAACAATGTCTTGACTTGACCACGGAGAAACGTAGAAGTATATCACTCTAGGAGGACGGAGGATTTTAAAAGCATCAAATCAGATGGACGGGCCATTCTTTTTCCTGCTAGATGGCCTACAGCGCCGCAGTAGCAGCTATCATCTCCTACAAGACGTCTTGGGGCAGCCAGCCCCAATGTGAGAACAGATCGTTATCCTCAACGCGGGGTGCCTCGATCTATGGGTTATACGTTTATGTAAAACCAGAACAGCGCAGGAAAACAATGCATAACGAAGACGAAGAATTAAAAGACAACGCAAAAATGCCCTTCTCTGTAATTTATTTTTTTTACTCCTTTATACTGTTACATCGATCGCTATTTATGGGAGATGAAGGGTCACTTTCTTGCATACTATTTATACGGTTGAATGATTACCAGCTACATTCACGGAAATTCTATAAAATGGTCAAAAGGTAGAAAGGGATTAACACTTGGTTTCAACCATTCTAGGAACCCTAACTACTATAAAAATCCGACCCTCAGACCCTAGCCACTGTAAACGAAATGCATACATCTCAAGAAAAAGAGCTCTCCAGGTGCACATTCGAATGTATATATATGATAACCCTTTGTTCTATTTCTTTATGAATTGTGATAGTGGGATCGCACAATAATGAAAGTAAAATCACTAATTCCTCACATAAAAGCAGAACTTGCAACAATGCAAGTTCGATTAAAAACTAACGAGACTACATTTCAAACTGTCATAACACAAACATTTATATGAGATGTATGGGGTGCAGAAGCCCTGCTATTATTTACGATCATTGAGAAATTTGTTGCACCTCTATGAAGCGCTTCTGCCACTATAGTTTCTGCTATCTAAATGTGTGATCTTATCCTATTTAGGTTATTCTGAATGCACAAATAGTCTAAAAGTGAATGCATTAATTAGGATTTACCAACATGTCCAAACACACGCAAGGAAAGTTATTTCGAACCATAAATTAACGAAAGTAAAGAAATGATTAGGGGCCGGGGCCAAAAACTACACTTCAAGGAACAAAATGTAACAATATTTCTTCAATTGGAAGCTCGAACAAAACTACTGTTTGTTCACTGTAAAGAATAAGTAGGCTTATTTCATTCGCCGAGGTTGTTTGATCAATTATTTGAAACAATGTTCAACTGCTTTTCAAACTTAAAATGTTACAATCAATACTATCAAAGCAAGACCAACTCTTAATTACTACTCATAACTAAGTACAAAAAGGGCCACGGATGCCAGACCTGGACCCAATCTCATCTTATTCAACAAGGATCATAGGGATAAGACCTTGCATATGTCTTAAAGTTTCAGGTATATACTAAGGGTAGAACCAATTATACATGGGATGGATGGTCAAGCTAGCTCACACAGACTTTACGTACATTGAAGTTATAACGTTCTTGAGGCACAATGAGACGGTGTATGCATCTTCACGCTTGTACATGAAATCCATTGTTCTTGCAAGGTTTACCGCCTTCCCTAGAAGCAACATGGGATGCTTCCGGTCGAGGCATTCCTCAACGATGTCCATCCATGCTTCTTCAATTACAGCTCTAAGCTTCTCAATGGCTTCCTCTATCGTCACTTCGTACTGCTTCATGCAAGCTTCCACCGTGGATGCCACATGTTCTGAAGCTTGTTCCCTCTAAAGATGTTTTAAGAAATAATAATTAGAAAACAGTCAGATAGTGAATGAATTCAAGCAGTTAGAGCATAAAAAAAGATTGTATGTAGAGCTAATTTTCGGGCATTTATATGGAAACAATGTTTGGTACCTCACGTGACACAATGTCATTACCAATACGCCCCACTATTGAGACACCACTTGTGGGGGAGCCTCCCAAATCATACATATAATGACCAAATAAGTCGGCTAACCATGGGATGAGCATCAACACGCGTCGACCACTCGACACTACACGTGTCAAAGCCCATTCCAAGTAGCCAACAAAACAATATTCGATCACCACATGTATAATTCCGGTATTCCCCGGTATGCATTTACAACGCCTAAGATCGACATGCATACCGCTACGCCACAATTGTAACCATCATCATCACAAGATACAAATAGAGAGCCATTTTAATGTCATTACGAGTCTTCATTAAATCCAAAAGCAACAAAAGAGAGAGAGAGTTCAACTAGTTTAGCTCTCATGCCAATATTAAGAACTAGCCAAAGAAATGTGTAAGAGTTTGATCCTTGACATGAGTACGTAGCGGAAACTTCAACAAAAGCCAATGGTGCTCAGCCCACAAACACCACCGGAGTTAGCGCAACCACAACCAACTACTCCTGCCCATCACCGCCCTCGGGGGGTAGAAGTAGCCATACACGTACTCTTCCTCACCTGCAAAAACTTAAACAATAGCACCGTGAGTACGAAGGTACTCAACAAGACTTACACATAGAGTCATATAGCTCTCTGTACAACGGAAGATGAATTTGGCATTGGACAAGGATATGGCAAATAGGATGACATTTTGCATAAAGCTCTTAATCATTTCAAAGTGATTAACTTGCAATCCTATTTAACATAAGTGAAGCTAAAGGGCAACACATATAAAACCTTAATAAAGAACAAGTAGTAACAAAGTAGCTTATCTCATCATCAACCCAAAACCACAGCTGGGAAAATATACCGTGACGAATGTTGCTGTACCAAGGCATGTTCATAACCGAGAACGCGGCAATTCGAATTGTTTTTACACCCTGCAGGGGAGTACACCTTTACCCACACGCCACACGACCACCGACCATACAACCCGTCGGAAGCAAGTGATGATTCAATGTGACAACCCACTCCAAATACGCCCCGACCATTTAACAGACGTTCGGTTAAGGCAAGTCGGTCGCACTAGGCCCTCGCATGGGGTCATCCCTAGCACCTTCTACAGCCCCCGAACTCGCAAGCTAAATGGTCGCAGCTAGATAAAGAGGAAGGCTTGCCTACCATTAGATCGGCATGTGGAAGTACGATAAGTGCCAAGGACTAGGAACAAACTATCAGACATTTCCCCCTAATCCACATTCCCAATTCATCATTTATCTTTCAACTGAGCATGGTCAATTCTCCCAAATAATCACCTATATCGCGCGAACGTTGGTGACCTTCCACAGTTTGACTTCTACCGTGACATGTTTCAGCATAGCTAAGCATTTAACGAGTAACCCAACATAAGGACATACCCAGCTCATTGTTGGCGGTCGTTAAACCATGATTTGACCGCCACCCTACCGGTAAATAAATACATAACACCAAGATTTTGTGCATAGTAGTTAGGAATAATGCTACTCCATAGGTTTTGGTGAATATTTGGATGCAGGAGTGAATAATAGAGAAAAGTGGGCCCAGCCAGGGAATTTCCCTGGCCGGCCGGCCCCACCCTAGGCGGCCGGCCCCACCTGGTGGCCACAGGCCCGGGCTTCCTCCAGTGGGCTGGATAATAATCCACAACGTATAATTAGAGGCCAGCCCAGCAGAATTCCACCGCCATTCTAGAAGGTGGGCTATTTGGGCCTTTACTTGGCCCTCACTTCAATTCTGCCGACCCCAGCAAGGAGCCGACCTTCGGACCGCCATCAGGAGACGATCTGGAGCGTCGAGACAGAAGACGGTGGCCAACCGACAGAAGGGACGGCCGGCCGGCCACCCCCCTAGGCCGGCCGGCCGACTTTGGCGCCACCGCCTCTCCAGCTTCGGCCAGGGTGCTCCCACCGCCTTCACAAGCTATAAATTGGACCCCTCGGCCTCCGAAGCAACTCGCACCATCACACTTCATCCAAGTGTTCATTAGTTTAGTTTAGTAGTAGCTTTGGGAGTTAGAG
Organism: Eragrostis nindensis; assembly: GCA_012490785.1. Classification (NCBI taxonomy): domain Eukaryota; kingdom Viridiplantae; phylum Streptophyta; class Magnoliopsida; order Poales; family Poaceae; genus Eragrostis; species Eragrostis nindensis. Next base: position 63,041 of record JAAXCT010002231.1, on the reverse strand, counting down.
TAGAGTAGAGTAGAGTGAGAGCTCTCTCGGGCTTTCGGAGTCTTCTCGGAGTTCGGTATAGTTCTTTGTATCCTTACTCTTTAGAGATATTATTTTATTCAATATATAATTAGTTTTATCTTTATCTATTTCTTTTAGTAATTCTTTTCTATTTAGTTTATTTATTCTGTTAAGTAAGTGCTCGTAGAAGTCTTGTTGTGGGATTCGTGATTGTTGGAATAGCAAGTACGAGAGAGTGCCTTCGTCGGAGCTGACGTCGTGTGAAATCTGTGCTTGTTCATTCTTAGATAGGACTGCTCCGTTGATCAAGAGTAGTTCCTCTAGGCGGGTTGTAAGCATGGCGCTTAGAGCTTGGCCTATGCACGTTTGGCACCCAGCCCCACGGAGGATGTAGCCGCGAGTGTATGTGACAGCTGCACCAGTCTCTGTAATCCACCACGTCCGGGTTGGACTCAGCAGGGTCTTAATTATAGCATACGGTTCCCTAGGTTTGAACTAGCATCATCGGTTAACCTAGCACGTGTGTGTCCCCGAAACGACATGACTGTATGTGTATGAGCTTAACTAGAGTAGATAACCTTTGTAGATTAGATTGCTAGAAAGAGTAAATAATAGATAAACATACAGGTAGCCTTAACTCTATCTCGTTGCTCTCCCAAATGTATACTACGTTTTATTTCTTTATTTACCTTGGATTTGAGGATGTGTGTGCCACCCATATATATCATGCCTATCTTACCTCCGTCTCAAGTATAGTTGATACATTATTTCTTTCTCCAAATTATCCAATGCATTGCTATTATTCAGCTCCCTTTTGCTCTACTTCCCTGCGGAAATATAAATACGATAACCCTGGAATACTCCAAGGTGAAATGCTACAATGGTGATCCGTGCGCTTGCGGAATTAATGAATTTAATTTTATCGCATAAGAACCGCCAACAAGCATTTCTGGCGCCGTTGCCGCAGAAGTAGCAGCTAGGAACTGAATAAATGCATTGAAGTTTGTGAGAAGAATAATTATCACTTACTTTTGCGGGCTTGCCCTTGTCCTGTCTTTCTTTGTTGTGGAAATCTGAAACAGGACTGTGCATGACTGGTTTCGACCTACCAGAAACTTCCACCCAGATCCCGAACAGTTCTTGAGAAGGGCGAGGGCCAGGCTTACCCCTCCTCCCACCCATGCTCGAGCAAAAGTTCTGGCTCTTGAAGGATCCCTTCCGACGATTGTCGATCACCCCCCATCTTCATCAACGAACAGCAACATGGGTGATCCGATCGAGAAGACGATCAACGATTTCTCCGCGCCGATTACGGAGAACATCCGCGTGGGTCCCACCCGCGCATCACCAACAAGGACTACGAGCTCAAGCCAGCCTTGATCAACATGATCTTGGCTAGTCCTTTCTGTGGGAAGCCGTCGGAGGATGCGAACGCTCACCTCCAAAGGTTCTTGATGACGTGCAACACTTTCGCCATGAAGGATGCACCTCAGGACGCCATCCGACTGCAGCTTTTCCCATTCTCTCTGTTGGGGAAGGCTCTCCAGTGGTTCTACGCGAACCAAGAGTCCCTCGACACGTGGACGGCATGCTCTAATGCCTTCCTCGCCAAGTTCTTCCCGCCGGGCAAGACGACTGCCCTGCGGAACAAGATATCGGGCTTCCAACAGCTCGCAGATGAGTCGACCGCGGAAGCCTGGGACAGGATGCAGGAGTACGTTCTCTCGTGCCCACACCATGGCATGGAAGAATGGCTCCTTATACAGAGTTTCTACCACGGTTTGAGGCCGTCCGCTCGAGAATACCTCGACGCCGCAGCAGGCGGCTCCTTCTTCTCCCTTAGCGTGAAGAACGCTAAGAAGTTGATTGAGAAGGTGGCGGCCAACCAGACTCATGGTGAACGCCAAGCGGCGAGCACCAAGACCCGTGGAGTGCACCAAGTGGAGACGATGGACATGCTCGCCATCAAGCTCGATCAGCTATTCCGCAAGGTGGAGTCTCCATAGGACCTGCAAGTTGCGGATTCCCGCATGACATGTGAGGAATGCGGCAACGTTGGGCATATGGGCATCAATTGCCCGAATGCGAGAGAGGAATGCAATTTCCTCAACAATGGCAATGGGTACCGCTCCCAGAACAACTACGGCTGGAATTCCAGGCCCGACCTCTCCTTCAACAAGAATCAGGAGGGTAACAATGGTAATCTTTCCCGCTATGAGCCCTCTATTAAGGATCTAGTTCTCGACCAGGTCAAGATCAATGACAGCATTAGTAAGAAGTTTCTTACTACGGACAAGGCTTTAGAGAGCATAGATGCCAAGCTAGAGTCGTTCAGCACTGCTCTGCAAAATCAGCTAAGCCATAATAAAATGCTAGAAACGCAAATCGCGCAAATAGCTTCAGCTGTGCAGTCTCCTCGTGCGGGTAAACTTCCTGGGCAACCAGAAGTTAATCCAAGGAGAGTGTGAATAACCATCAGGTGTGAAGAGAGCGACTTGGATGCTGCACTCCCCAAGGATGTGGTCAGAAAAGATCCCGGATGGCCAACCATTCCGTGTTTGGTCAACGACCGGTGCTTCGCTCGGGCACTATGTGACTTAGGAGCAAGTGTGAGCATCATGCCAAAGGCGATGTACGATGGGTTAAACCACCCATTGTCCCCAACAACCATGAAGCTCCAGCTTGCAGACGGGTCACTACGCCTGCCCTTGGGGACTGTCGAAGACGTGCCCGTGCAGATCAGAAATCTCTTCGTCCCCGTCGATTTCGTTGTACTTGACATGGAGGTGGATGTCAAGACCCCTCTCATCCTTGGGAGGCCATTCTTGAGCACCACCAACGCCAACATCGACGTGGGGCAGGAGAGATCCACTTGGACTTCAACGGCAGGGAAGAGACGTTCAACTTCAAGCCTAAGGTTGAACAATGCAAGCAAGTGAGGGTCATATACGGAAAGGACCCAAGGGAAGTGGAGAAGATCGAGATTACTCCATCCCATGCCACAGCCAGAGAAGCTCATTGCATATATGAGACACTATCTGGCAAGAGAGAATGCAAGAAGGCCAGCTAATTATTGGAGGACTCAAAGGAGAATGCCTCAGCCGCCTAACACACCTCAAGCCCCTCTTGCTCCTCCACCACAAGAAGGAGTAGGCGAGTCACAATCGCCTAAGAAGAGGAGAGCAAGACGCTCAAGAAAGAAGAAGGCAGCTACGGTATCGACCGATGAGAGCATAACAAAGGCGCCTATTGAAGAAAAGGTCGCCGCCACCAACACAAAGAAGACAATCAAAGTGTGGCGGAAGAAAGAAGGAACCTCTACCTCACCAGATTCTCCAGCGAGCGAGGTCCAAACAAGTTAAAGACATGGAGAACGTCTAGCTCAAAGACGTAAAAATGAGAGCCCTCCGATTGGGGAGGCCATCCCAATCGTTATCCTAGCTAGGCCTAGCACTTGTTTTTCCTTTCATAAACTATAAAAACAAAATAAAAATATGAAAAATTAAAAAACAACAAAAATAATAGGATTCCCGGCGATGCTCACTAGGGGCTAGCCACTTGTATCATCCTCACTCTTTTTTGCAGGTCAAGAAGGAGGAGGAAGAGCCTGAATCAAGCTTAAGTCTTACAAAGACTCAAGCTTGGGGAGGGCCCCCAGGTAAGAAGGAGTTCAATACAAGCTCGAGTCTTGCAAAGACTCAAGCTTAGGGAGGACCCCCAGGTAAGTATTCCTAACCTTCTTAATAAATAAATAAACTCCCTGTTTCGAATAAATGCTAGAATCTTGGTGTTATGCTAAACTCCCGGGGAGGGAGATTGTGTATCCGGAGAATGTTGGTGATTTCTAGCATACAATTTATATGCCAATTGCGCCTTATTTAGAGCATAAATGTCATCATTATAGGCCATTAACCCTTGATAATAGCACCATATTTGTATATATGTCGTTCTGGAGCTTTATTGCAGAAACAAATGAAAAGGACGACATTCTGAACATTGAGGCTGATCTGGACCTAAAGAGAAGAGAGAGAGAACCAGCAGAAAAGGCCCACTGTGCCGACCGGCACAGGGGACTCCAAGGCCACCGAAGCTGGCCCACCATTCAGTTATTCTAGAAGGAAGTTATCTGAACCAATCTTGGGAGATATTCGTCACGAAGAGATAAAAGATACTCGAAGATTTGAAAGAGCAATACAAGACTTGATCTCGAAGAAAACTGATTGGAAGGCCCACATGGAAGCTACCTAGGACTTCGGAACCGACTTAGAGAGGAAACCGAGCTGGACACGAGGTGTGCCGATCGGCACAACACCTGTGTTGATCGGCACGAGGACTCTTTTCCGAGATCCTCTTCCTTTCTGATGTACAGCCCTATATAAACTTGTAAAGGCCCTAGGGTTTCGGGATCCGCCGCCAGAGGGACAACACAGCTAGTAAGTTTAGAGCCACCGGGGCTTTGCCCCGTTCTTCATGTTCTCTAGTTGTTGATCAAGAACCATCGGTGCTAAAGAGGTGATCCATCGAGGTAGGCCGACTAGATGGTGATGTATCCTGCACTATGTGTTATCGAAGTATGGTTGAATATGTGGATGAATGGTGTTGATTATTGATTGCCTGGATTTTATGGTCTTTACATGCACTTGTTCCTACGCTTAGTGACGACTAAGTATTAGATATTATCTTAATTGTGGTGGCAATAAGAGGTGAGGGATTCAATCTCTCACTATCTCCATTGTGGTTAAGGTAGTATGGGATCTTGTAATGCGCCATAATTGCACGTTGTCTCCGTACCTCCACAGCCGCTAATGCATACGCGATGATCCTTGAGATGATGTGTAGAGTAGGAAGAGGCGGCCGATTAAGGCGATTGGTCGTGACAGGGCTCGTCGGAAAAGAGTCTCAACCTATCGATCTTCGGTTATCAATAATTGAGTAATTCCGTTTATGATGCTATTTGATTAAGCTTTTTGGTTACGATCTCAACTAGCAGACTTGGCTAACTTACCCCATGATCTAATCAGGTTTCCTAGGCTGTTCGGACAAACACTTCGGTCAACTTAGCCTTCGTGCCGACCGCCAGTTTTCCCAAAACTCACGCTCACGCTCACGCTCACTAGAAAGCCTGGCTAATTCTTTTACTGATGATTCTGTTTAATTCCCATTGGTCCTTGTGGTTCGATTAAACCTTGGAATACTCTTCTAGGGGAAAAAGACTACAACTGTACACCGTGCTCTTGCGGTATATAAGTGGGTGCGTAGATACGACCAACAAGCTGTCTTTTTCTGGCGCCGTTGCCGGGGACCTTTGTTCGAATTAGGCATTATTTGAAGTTTGGGAAATTGGCCACTGTGCCGATCGGCACACCTGTGTGCCGACCGGCACATCGCTTTCTTTCTTTGTTTTTCTGTTTTTTTTCAGTACATATGTCCTGTTTTATTTAACAGACAGGTATGGACGGTGCTGCTAAGTCGAATAAACCCTTTAATTACCTCGATGATCCAGAGATTCTCTTTCGCAAGCGTAAGGCGGAAAAGAAAAGCAAGTCAGTGGGAGACATAGAAGACAACAGCGAGCCACTCAGCCCGAGGGCGTTGTTTGCAGCTTTAGAAGAAGACAAGGGGAGAAGAAGTTCCAGAAGTAGAAGACATGGCAGACGCAACACAAATAGCTAATCGTCTCAAGCCTGCCTTAGACAATGTTATCAAGACAGAGTTTGCTGCACAAAATCAACCCTTTCAGTTGGAGCGCTACATGTCTTTGGTTGGTCAACAACCGTTCACAGGTTCTGAAGATCCTAATATGCATTTGCAACACTTTCATGAAATCTGCAGTACCTTTCAATTGCAACACATGAATGCCAATGAAGCCAAGGTGCGATCGTTCCCTCTATCTCTTATTGGGCGTCCTAAGCAGTGGTACCATGGGCTACCTACTGCGACCAAGATTAGTTGGGATCAACTTTCTGCAGAATTTTGGCAAAGTACTTCCCTCCAGGCAAGACTCAAGCTTTGAAGAACAAGATCCTTGGATTCACTCAACTTGCTGATGAGAGCGTTGGAGAAGCATGGAATCGATTCAATGAGTCCAAGGATGCTTGCCCGCACAATGGTCTTGCTGAATGGGAGCTAGTGGAAAGGTTCTACACGGGTTGAATCTTTTGTCCCGACAACACTTAGATGCTTCGGCTGGAGGATCGTTTTTGGACAAGACACCCGCTCAAGCCACGGCCTTGATCAAGAAGATAGAGCAAAGTCAATCATGGGTTAGTTAGAGAGAAAGTAGAAGCCTTCAACCTTCCACGGAAAAGATGAAGAGTGTGGTGGAGAGAGCTTATGATGAATTGCTTATGGACAAGCTGGACACCATACAAAGGAGATTGGACAAGATTGATCATATTCCCAAGAAAGAGACCGTCAAGCTAGCGGAAGCCCGTTCCACATGTGAAGAATGTGGAGAACTTGGTCATGTGAGCAAGGATTGCCCAGAGGACGTAAAGATGCTCAATTATGTCAAGAGCTAAGGATGGAAGACTCCATATCAGCAACAAAGGAGTAGCTTCACCCCGTCGTCGTCTATGCAAAATGCCATCCCTCTTCGTATTCAATGCCAAGAGTTCTTTCAAGCTCAAGAGAAGGTCAACAAGGACACTCAAGCCAAATTCAAGGAAGTTGATCGTGTACTTGAAACCATCAATGATAAGGTCACCGAAGTGGGAAGTTCTAATCAGCAAATTCTCCAATTCATGAAGATGATGGAGAAACAAATGGCCCAATTGGCAGAGTCGGTTAAAAAGCGAGAAAGGAGCTCTTCCTGGTAATACCCGCTCTGCAGAACAGCTGAAATCCATCGAGACGAGGTCTGGGAAGCAAACTGAAGATCCGAAGTTTGCAGCTGGAGCAAGACGACCCGTGCGACCGGCACGACGCTTGTGCCGATCGGCACGCTACAGTGGAAGGTGCCGACCAGCACATAGAAGGTGCTGATCGGCACACTGAAGAAATTGACCTCTCGGGTCTAAAAAAGGGAACTGAGAACAAGGAACACGGTCCTGCTACCTTTCTGGATATGCAGCTGCTGATCAAGACAGAAAGGATTCGACATCATGATGAGCAATTCTCCAGGTTTGTCGATATTATGAAGAAGTTATATATCAATGTTCCGTTCCTTGATGCTCTTCAAGTGCCCACCTACGCCAAGTACATAAAGGATATTATGCAAAGCAAGAAGTCCTTAGCATCAGAAGAAGTAGTGAAGATGACAAGGGAGTGCACTGCAGCTATTAATGACATTACACCAGAAAAGAAGCCCGACCCCAGATCTCCTAGTATCCGGTGTTTGATTGGAGCTCAAACCTTTGAAGGGGCTTTATGCGATCTTGGAGCAAGTGTAAGTGTCATGCCTCGCTATGTCTTTGCAAGTTTGAATTTGCTAGAGTTGGAGCCTACGGCTATGTGTTTGGAGTTGGCCGATCAATCGGTTCGCTATCCCGATGGAATTGCTGAAGATGTGCCTGTCCAGATTGGTGATCATATAGTTCCTGTGGATTTTATTGTGCTTGATATGGATAAAAGGACAAAGACTTCATTAATTTTGGGCCGGCCATTCTTGAGGACAGCGAAGGCAAACATTGATGTGGGGAGTGGAAAGATAAGTTTCGACATAAGCGGAGCCTCCTACACATTCAATTTTCGCCCCAAGAGAGAAGAAAGCCATACGGAATCCAAGTGGATTGAGAAATACAAGTCTCCGCACCATAAAGCAATCGAGGGTAACTGGAGGAAGGACATGTCCTATCATTGAAGGAGAAGAGACAAGAGAACCTTGTAGTGTCGCAATGTTTTCCCGTAGAGCGACGCTAAGGAAGTGATTTATACGGGGAGGTCAAGCTCTACGACCTTTTCAAAACTAAGAGCGCTTTTGGGAGGCAACCCAAAATCCGGGGAGCGAGTCATAGGGTGAGTCTTTGTGTGTTAGTGCTTTCGGGAGGGCAACCCGTGAATTAGAAATTTAGTGCTAACCGGGAGGGCAACCCGGCCTTTAAATTGTTTGCTTGTAATCCACAATAATGCTCCCGGAATAAAACTTGTTAGTCCAAGTATTTGTTTTAACTTTTGTGTGAGCACCTGCGCTGTCTGTTTACTTTCTGCAGTTTTTTTTTGTATTTCGCTTGTTCGCTAACAGCGTAGGGAGAAAAGAAGCAAAAAGAGAAAATCCTGGACGGTGCCGACCGGCACAGTTTGTGCCGATCGGCACAGGAGCAAGCACGCCAAATCGTGCTCTGGATGTTACCCCGAACTGGAGATGCAAGTTAATATGGGGGTAAAATGAATAAAATATGCGGAATATCCGAGGAAGGAAGATTCGGAAAGGTAGGTGCAATAATTGTCCCAAGAATATTTCCGTGCTTTTGGTATTTTTCTGTGTCGCAGAGATATACTGGATGATTCTTGCGGAAGAAGGAGGCACTGGCGGAAATTTGGCTCGATTGCCGACCGGCACCATGGAGTTATCAAGGATCTGAACATTGAGGTAAGGAAGAATACTATACCGGTGGATATTTTTGTTCTTGATAAAGGTGAGGTTGGAGTCGAAGATATTATTTTGGGAAGACCTTTCTTAAAGCTTGTACAAGCCGTAATAGATGCTGGAAAAGGTCACCTCAAATTGACTCTGGACGGAGAGGAAGTCCTCTTTGAATTCGAAGACCCACCCGTCGTTCAAGAAAGTGACGACCCACCCTCTCTCCAAGAGTTCTTTACAGAAAAAGATGAAGAAATCAGTACAGGATACTCAGACCCGTTGAAAAAACTGTTTGAAGAGTCAGATAGGGAAGAGGCCGAAATCCAAGACGGTGCCGACCGGCACGTCGAATGTGCCGATCGGCACAGAGAATGTGCCGACCGGCATGGGAGCGAAAATCCTCAATTTGAGCCTTTGGGTAATCTGGATCCTGGTGCAGCACCGGAAGTAGAACAGAAGCCACTTCCTGACGGTCTGAGGTACGAATACTTAGGCAAAGATAAAACTTATCCCGTCATCGTCAATAGTGCATTGAATGCAGAGGAGACAAAACGATTGCTTGCTGTTCTGAGGAAATACAAGAAAGCCATCGGATATTGTCTTGATGATATCAAAGGAATAAGCCCGGCTTTTTGCACACATAAGATCAATCTTGAAGAATCAGCCAAGCCAGTCGTCGAAGGCATGCGAAGATTGAAAGAGGGCATGAAGGAAGTTGTCAAGAAAGAAGTACTGAGACTTCTTAATGCAGGAATGATTTATCCGGTTGCTGATAGTGAATGGGTGAGTCCGGTGCATTGCGTGCCAAAGATAGAAGGACTCACAGTCGTGACTAATGAGAATAATGAGTTGATCCCTCAACGGACAGTTACAGGATGGCGAATGTGCATTGATTACAGGAAACTGAATACCGCTACAAAGAAAGACCATTATCCATTACCGTTCATCGATGAGATGCTTGAAAGGTTAGCCAAGAACTCTTATTTTGCTATCTCGACGGTTATAGTGGTTTCTTTCAAATCCCTGTTAGACCTGAAGATCAGCATAAGACCACTTTCACTTGTCCTTATGGAACTTATGCTTATCGACGAATGCCATTCGGTCTTTGCAACGCACCAGCCACATTTCAGAGATGCATGAATGCTATATTTGCTGAATTCATTGAAGACATTATGGAGGTATTTATGGATGATTTTTCTGTTCATGGTACTGATTTTGATCACTGCTTAGCAAATTTAGAGAAAGTACTAAAGAGGTGCGTAGAAGTTGATTTGGTCTTAATTGGGAGAAATGTCACTTCATGGTAACCGAAGGGATTGTCTTGGGGCATGTCATTTCTAACCGAGGCATTGAAGTAGACAAAGCTAAAATATCCACAGTTGAAGGTTGCCACCACCTACAGATCTTAAGACGCTGCGAAGTTTTCTTGGACATGCAAATTTTTATCGCAGATTTGTGAAGGATTATTCAAAGATTGCTAAGCCATTGACGGAATTGCTGCAAAAGGATGTTGAATTTGAAATGAATGATGAAAGACTTACTGCCTCCGGAAGTTGAAAGAAGCATTATGTTCTGCACCTATTATGCAGCCTCCGGACTGGAATTTACCTTTTGGGATTATGTGCGATGCAAGTGACTATGCAGTAGGAGCGGTTCTTGGACAACGAAAGGAAGGTAAAGTACATGCTATCTACTATGCTAGTAAAACTCTCAATGAAGTCCAGATTAATTATACAACAACAGAGAAAGAGATGCTGCTAGCTGTTATATTTGCATTTGAGAAATTAGATCCTACATCCTCAACTCTAAGGTCATTGTTTATACGGATCATGCTGCTATTAGATATCTTGTCTCTAAAAAGGAGTCGAAACCTAGATTGCTTCGTTGGGTCTTGATGTTGCAAGAATTTGATTTGGAGATTAGAGACAAGAAAGGGATTGAGAATTCAGTAGCAGATCATCTATCTCGATTGGTGATTGAGGACAAGAAGGGATGCATTGGCGATGCCATGGCACAAGAGCAGCTATTTCGAGTTAAGGATCATAGAGAATCATGGATGCAAGACATCATAAATGGATTCAAAGGGAAGCTAGATGATTGTAGCAAGAATTCAAAAAGGAGGATTGCCAGTGAAATGAGGAAATTCATATGGGATGATCCTTATTTATACAGATATTGTGAAGATGGAGCTGTTCGACGGTGCGTACCTCGCGACGAACGCGAAAGCATATTGGAAAAATGTCATTCATCTGAGTATGGTGGATATTATGGGCACTTTCGAACACAAGCAAAGGTATGGGCCAGTGGATTTTATTGGCCTTCGATGCATGAAGATGCGAAAAGGTATGTTGCTAGATGCCCCCAATGCCAAAGAATTGGCAATGTTAATGCTCGTAATGCTATGCCTTTGAAGTATAATTTGCAAGTTGATATATTCGATGTTTGGGGCATGGATTTTATGGGACCGTTTGTTAATTCGCATGGCTATGAATATATTTTGGTTGCTGTGGATTATGTCTCAAAGTGGGTAGAAGCAATACCATGCCGAGTCAGTACAACTCGTGAATCCAAGCAGATGTTGAATGAGTGCATATTTCCAAGATATGGTGTTCCTAGAGTCATTATCACAGATGGTGAAACTCATTTTACCGGACATGAGTTTACTAAAGCTTTGAAGAAGATGGGTATTGAGCATCGAATTGGGACAGCCTATCATCCACAGACCAATGGCCAAGCAGAAACTTCTAATAAACAGTTGAAAGGAATTCTCCAGAAAATTGTTACAAGAGAAGGAAAGGATTGGTCAAACAAGTTGAATGGCGCACTTTGGGCTTATCGCACAGCGTTCAAAACACCAATAGATATGACACCCTATCAATTCGTCTATGGAAAGACTTGTCATTTGCCTGTAGAGTTAGAACATAGAGCATATTGGGCAATCAAAGAGATGAATTTGGATTTAGATGCTGCTGCGGTAAAAAGAAAGATTCAAATTAGTGAACTCGAGGAAATGCGCTTAAAGGTTATGAGAGTGCAGCAATCTATAAAGAAAAAACAAAGAAGTGGTATGATAAGAAGCTTTTGAAAAAGGAATTTCACGAAGGAGATAGAGTGCTACTATTCAATTCAAGATTTCGGTTATTCGGTAAAGGCAAATTGAAAAGCAAATGGGATGGACCGTATCTTGTTCATAAAATTCTCCCTTCCGGAGCTGTTGTCATCATGGATGGAAAGAAAATACATATACGGTGAATGGCCAACGATTAAAGGTATATCTTGAACCCGACACTTTTGAGTTAAAGTCATTTGATATATATTGTGTGAATTGAGTGATTGGGTGGTCGAGCTTAACGACGTAAAACAAAAGCACTGTTGTATTTACTGTCTTTCTGTGTGTTTGTGCTTCTTTGATTTTATTGAGTCGTTCGAGGCAACTTTGCCTCCGTGCCGACCGGCACAGCATGTGCCGATCGGCACGGGAGAGTCCGTGTCGTTTTTGAGTCGAGTTTTGCCCTTCCTCCAAGACATGCTTCGGTGACTTCCAAATTTAAGAGATAGAGTCCGGTTCGACCAAGAGAATTATGGATATATATATGAAGGAGTTGTCTCGGATCTCATCATCAAAAATCGAGCGCCGCCGGAGTTCCCACCAAACCCTAGAGCAGAAAACAATGCAAGGCGGCGAAACCGGAAGCGGAGGCGACGGTGCCGATCGGCACGCCGTCGGTGCCGACCGGCACGGCGCCGTACTTTCGCCAATGAGCCCAACTCTGCCATGGGAGAGCAACAGGAGCCTCAACCCCACCGAGGACGATCCAATCGTCTGGTCGCACCTGAGCAACGATGGATGATGAAGAGTGAAGCGGACGCGTTCAATAGAGAGAAGAAGGAGATGGATGAAGCCCTTCGGAAGAAGGTTAGAGAAGTGCTAGTACGCAAAGGTAAATCCAAGGTTGATGATAGCACACCCGTCTCCGATAGGTATACAATGGATCGACTTCTCGCTCTGGAACGTCCTTTGACATATGATGATCTTATAACCTTTGAATCGATCCTTACTGATAGCGAGAAGGAAGAGTTAGACAAAGACTGCTTTCTGACCATCCATAGGTCTAGGCTGAACGATGGGAGGATTTCTGACAGCGGTGCCGACCGGCACACCTCAGGTGCCGATCGGCACGGGGTGCTCCCACGCGTCCTGACCGTCTGGGAAGATCTCCAAGAGAAGATTCTGCACAAGAACACCAGAGGTTTTGGATGTAAGTGTTTTTACTGTCTGAAAGACCATCAGAGGCAGATTGAGAATTATCTAGCAGATCCTGAATGCATCCCTGCGACTTTCGTCTTTGATGATGGCTTTCCCGTTGCTAAAGGGCGCATGACCCCTAAAGAGATCAATGATGAAATTCAGAGGCGTATTGACAGGGACAATGCTGCAAAGAGGAGAGCACGCAACCTGGCAGATCTAGAAGCGTATTTTGCAAGGAACGGCAGGCGTGCCGACCGGCACGGCCCTTGTGCCGATCGGCACGACGTCAAGGTTGTGAATTTCGTTGAAATATCTGATGATTCCTCCAATGATGAGCCAGATCCTAAGCGATCAAAAGAAGTAGAGGGAGTTCGGCGTTCCGCTCGTCTTTCTTCAAAGCCAAGAGCAAGATATACCTCGGAATCAGTGAGCTATATAGAGGCATCCCCTGCACATGAACACCCATTAGCTAATCTTGTTGCAAAGGATGAAGAAGATCCCGAAGAGGATCCGGAAGAAGATCCCGAGGAGGAACCAATGGAAGATGAGCCAGAACCTACTAATTCCGAACCACCCAGTGCAGAAGGAGCTACAGGAGGCCTTGCAGGAGCTCAAGGAAGTGCAGGACCGCGTTATCAGGTGAATGGTGCCTCGTGCCGATCGGCACGGGTGCCGTGCCGACCGGCACCTCGGGGTTTTGACAGAAACTCGCCCCTGCGAGATGAGCGTCATGATCGTCCTGCCAATTGTTGCCCAATCTGCAGAGAGAAACATCGAACGTCTCTATTATGATATGGAGAGATGCTATAGGCACCATCGGGACATTGATATAAGGATTGATGACATGGAGAGCATGGCCGCGGCGGATTACTCTTTCTCATGAGGAACATTCGAAGCATCTTTAGCATGTTGAGGAGGCATGGTATTTCGGATTAGGTTGGTCTAGTCTTTTTCTTTTGCAATAGGGACATTGCAAGGTTTGAGTGTGGGGGATTCGCCCTTACACTTCTTAAGGTCGTTTGCTTCGATTTAGTATGATTTGAGTTAGTGTGTGAAAGTGTGAGAGTTTTCTTAGAGAGGTTTGAGATGGTGTGCTTAGTTAAGCTTCGAGGTCAAGAATTATTGCAATGTCTTGAATAAAGTTAGTGTTAGTTGTCGAATCGATGTGTTACCCCATATTCTTGATTTTGTTTTTGACGACCGTTTTGCCAATCTACTTGAGTTCATTGAATAATCGCTTGGCGTTATATACCCACTTTTCGAAAACCCTTCTATCATCATAAGTTGAAGCATGTAGCTAAGGATTTGATTTTGTACCTATTACACTAAGCCAAATGAGATGAGAGAGGCCTACACATAAGCCTTTTGATAGGAAGACGTCTTTGTCAACTCTTTGCTCTTGATTACGACTAAGCTAGAAGGGAGAAGTTTCATTTGTTCATCTCAGTTTGCTAGCCATCTATCATCAAATTCTTTCTACCCAAAAACCGATATTTCATCGTTTCTCCCTCCTCCTTGATACAACCTACAAGCAAATGTGAAGTCTAAACAGATTTCGATCTAAAATATGCTCTGATAGCAGTCTGCAAGGAAATAAAATAAGAAAAAGAAGGAAAAGAATTAAATTGGTCAGGTGCCGACCGGCACAGGCCTGTGCCGATCGGCACAAAAGGAAAAATAAAGGAAAATGGTCAAAAAGAAAGAGAATAATGAATATCAAAGGAAGCAGACTGCAGGAAGAGTTAAAATTCTAAAAAGATCTGTATATGCTTCAGGCTTGATCCCTTCTTAATTCTATTTCATTCATTCTCGATTGTTTCCTTTTCCCTTGATCCTTGTGCTTATACTCTGAATTCCTATGATGAAATTCCCTTTTAGAAGGCATGATTGAGCGAATTGTTGACTTAGTTGTTCTTTCGATTCAATTTGGTTATATTACTTTCCGAGATCCACAAAAGAGCCTTATATTGTAGAATAGGAGAGGGAAGGAAATACATTTGAGCGATTGAGTGAAGTCTGAAGCTTTTGCATTCTTCTTACTTGATATGAAGGGAGACAAAAATATTTGTTTGATAAGCCTTGTGATTGATTTGGTCGACTCAAGTTTTGAGGTGAAATTGTTTTCAAAAATCGAGAGAAGGTTTCGTGGAGGGATACTAATTCGATGAGATGATTGACAATAGCTAAGTTAGAGACTTGTGAGAGTTTTTGTTTCTTAGCATGACGAAAGCACGGTGATGATTTTCATGGTTTGAATTGCTCGAGGACTAGCAATGATTTGAGTGTGGGGGAGCTGTTGGTGCTTTCTAGGGACTCATTTTATGTGACAAATAAGGTGTTTTTAATACCTTATTACGTCATTATTGCTAAGAATTAACCCCATTATATATATATGCGTAGTTTCTGTGTATTCGGAAGATTTGCAGGAAACAGGTGAAAATTAAGAGACTACGAGTAAAGAGCTGCCGGAGGCCCGAAGAACGAGGAAATTGGAGTCCGTGCCGGTCGGCACGGCCTGTGTGCCGACCGGCACCATGGAGGTCGGGCCCCAAACTTGAAGCCCACTCGGAGAATATGAAGCCCAGAAGAAATATCAGAGTCGGAGTCGGTGGAATCCAGCCCACAACCGAAAGAGACTATAAAGAGGAGATCTTGGTCGCGAAGTAAAGGAGAGAGACATACAGAGGTTTTGACCTAGGTTGAAGGTTGTGGCGGCGAAGACGGCGATCACCGATCATCACCACCAAAAAGGAAGACTGTGCCGACCGGCACACCGCCATGCCGATCGGCACCTGTGGGACCACGCTAAAATCCTGCGTCCTACTGTACTCATGTCCATGTGTTGCAGTATGATGCGTGAGTAGATCTCATATTCTCTCCGTGGCGAGGGAAATCTGGTTATGTAACTCTCACGCTTACAATACTCTTTTGATGTGTTTGGTCTATGTGATGCTTTGAACTCGTATCCGATCAATACGTGTTTATTACATAGTGCAAGAAACCAGTGGGGAGCTATTAGTACCTTGTCGTGACAGGATCGGGGCGAACGAAACCACCATGTCTTGTAGAATACAAACCTATCAATTGAACCATGACCTGAGTTGCATGCCAGTACCCCAAACCATAGGAGAGAATCCCTTTCATAACCTTTATACAACCGCAGGCCCTTTCATCTCTAGCTGTTAACCACCCTTTCCACACACACCTTTGCCATATTAATTTAGTAGTTTAAATAATAGTTTAAGTCCCGCTTGTTCTCTGTGGTTCGATATTAAACCTTGGAATACTCTAAGGGAAAAAGTGCTACAACTGTACACCGTCCCTTGCGGTATATAAGTGGGTGCGTACAAACGTCCACTGTAATGTCCCGCTCCTCGAGCCAGGCCCGCGCTAACACTTGGCAGCTCTCTAGGATCTCAGGGCTACTCTCACAGACCAACACAAGTCTTTTCTACGCACTTTGTCCTCACTCGTGCGCACTCGGGAGAAACTTCTCGGTTGGTCACCCATCCTGAAACTGCTCCAGGCCAAGCTCGCTTAACCCCGGAGTTTTCCGAGATGAGCTTCCGAAAAAAAAGTTGCAACTTATTGGTATGCGTATTCTATCAATCCTATTAAGCACTGGGCCAGGATGTCACATGCTACATCAAATTTAAAGAAGGCGAAGCTACTGCTAAGCAAATTGAGCAGGAATTCAAAACTTTGGCTGGGGCTAGTGCAACCTGGAGATTGTATGCCAAGAAAATAGCTGATAACAAATTCCAGATGAGATTTCCAACTGCAAAGAAAATTGAGGAGTTGTAGCACTTCATAAGCATGAGAATGAGAACTGTTCTGTCAACAGTGTTCAAAGTGAAAAAAATGGAAAGCAACATATGGGGCAAAAGGAGAACTAGAAACTGCATGGTTCAGGGTGAGAGGTGTACCACCTGAGAAGAGGTCAGTCCCTAATGTGAGCTATGTGGGTTCCCCGGCTGGACTATCAATTGAACTGGACAAGGAAAACATGCAGAAGTTCGATTATGCGGGAATGAAGATAGGATGTAAAGATGCATCGAAGATTCATTCAGTTGGATTAGTATAGGTGCCCACTCCCGAGCTCGGGTGGAAGCCCGCGCCTCTCTCTCGGAGAGGCGACGGGTGGAACCCTATCCGCCACCGCCTCCACAGTCCACTCCCGAGCCTCTCCCGCCTCGCTGCTGCCCGAGTGAGTCGCCGGCAAGCCGTGCACCAGCAAGGAAGGCTGATATGATTGTATTGCTGGCTAAAATGTGCAGACACACAAACTCCTATTATTTTTCCTAAAATGTGCACTGGTGGGGGATTATCAGTCGATTAGAACCGTCGATCACAGTACTACCTAATATTTTAAAATAATAGTACTAGCTAGTATGGGTATCATAAATAACTAATGCTATAGAAGCTAAATCATAACAATTTTTTAGTGGGATGGGCGCGTGGCCGGTCGCTTGTTGCTGGAGCGCGAGCAAGACCAGCCTCACTATTGACTTTACAGAGGCCCATCTATATGACTCCGCCTTTCTATATAATGTCGTCTATACACACTGAAATTACAGAACTGCACACATCTCTTCCGCTCATGCACCACCGTCGTTGCCACTTACCCATCAACGTACCATGGTGCGAACACCAGGGATTTTGCACCTTCTCCTAACCCTTACCATCCTCTCCTCCAAAAGCACTTCCTCGTTGGCTGACAATGCCACCGACGAATTCCTTGGTTGCCTCTCGGCGGGATCCCCTCTCGCCTCATCCAGACTCCGGCGATGGCATCCTATTCTGCCACCCTGCTGTCCTCCGCCCGGAACCTCCGGTACGTGACGCCAGGCACCGGGAGGCCGGTGGCGGTCATCGCCGCCACCGAGCCCGGCCACGTCCAGACCACCGTGCGCTGCGGCCGCCGCCATGGAGTCCGCGTCCGCGTGCGTAGCGGCGGCCATGATTACGAGGGCCTCTCCTACGCCGGCGCCGTCAACCGCCACGACCCCTTCGCCGTGCTGGACCTCGGCGCGTTCCGCGCCATCCACGTGGACGCCGCGCAAGCCGAGGCCTGGGTCGACTCCGGCGCCACGGTCGGCGAGCTCTACTACGCCGTCGGCAACGCCAGCCGCACTCTGGGGTTCCCCGCAGGCTCCTGCCCCACCATTGGCATCGGCGGCCACCTCAGCGGCGGCGGGTTCGGCGCGCTGGCAAGGCTGTACGGCCTCTCCTCCGACAACGTCCTCGACGCCGTCGTCGTGGACGCGGACGGCAGGCTGCTGAACCGGAGCACCATGGGGGAGGACCTCTTCTGGGCCATCCGCGGCGGCGGCGGCGAGAGCTTCGGCGTCGTGCTGTCTTGGAAGGTGCGCCTCGTGCGCGTGCCGGAGACCGTCACGGTTTTCAGCATCCGCCGGGCGAGGAACCAGTCCGCCGTCGAGCTCATAACCAAATGGCAACACGTCTCGCCATTCTTACCACGAGGCCTGTACTCCCGCGTGGTCGTGCAGAACCAGCAGGCGGACTTCGTGGCCCTTTTTCTTGGCCGGTGCCGCCGCCTCCGGCGCATCATGCGAGATCGCTTCCCTGATCTCGGAATGACGCAGTCGGACTGCCAGGAGATGAGCTGGGTCCAGTCCACCATCTTCGTCGCGTCCGAGACGACCTCCTTGCCACTCGAGAGTCTCTTAGACCGGCGCGGCTCGGCCAACTACTTCAAGGCCAAGTCAGACAATGTGCAAGAGCCCATTCCAAGACAGGTCTGGGAGACCACATGGACGGAGTGGCTCGAGAACCCCAAGGCCCCGGCGCTCGTGCTTGAACCCTACGGCGGCCGGATGAGCAGCATCTCGCCGTCAGCGACGCCGTTCCCGCACCGGAAGGGCAACCTGTACCAGATCCAGTACTTCTCCTACTGGTCTGAGAACGGGACGGCTGAATTGGAGAAACGGATGACCTTGGTCAGGGGGCTGTACAAGGCGATGGAGCCTTACGTGTCCAAGAACCCAAGAGCTGTGTACGTCAACTACAGGGACCTCGATCTTGGGACGAACGAGTTGGAGGGTGATGTGACTAGCTATGCAAAGGCTAAGGTTTGGGGGGAGAAGTACTTTAAAGGTAATTTTAAGAGGTTGGCCGCTGTGAAGAGCAAGGTGGATCCACATGATTTCTTCAGGAATGAGCAGAGCATCCCTCCTCTTCCCGCTCCAAAAGTGTAGACTCCGTCCATTTTATTTGATAAGGGGTATTTTCCGTGATGATACATATGTGCGTCTCAA
This sequence comes from Eragrostis nindensis, assembly GCA_012490785.1. Lineage (NCBI taxonomy): Eukaryota > Viridiplantae > Streptophyta > Magnoliopsida > Poales > Poaceae > Eragrostis > Eragrostis nindensis. The sequence goes on along the minus strand of JAAXCT010002231.1, from coordinate 43,993 downwards.
CTGTCAAGGGGTTTCGTCTCCAACACTCCTAATTACCAACGACTTCCGAGGCTGAACATCATGCGTGCTGGTGACATGTCATTGTCATGGTTGAAAAAAAGGTATAACATGTATTGTCTCTCTATCAACTATGGTTTAAATTATATATGTGCGTGCCAACTGTTAAGGGGTTTCGTCTCCGAGACTCCTAATTACAAACCACTTCCAAGGCTGAACATCACGCGCGCTGGTGTAACGTGTCATTGTCGTGGTTGAAAAAAGGGTATAACATGTATTGTTTCTTTGTCCAAACATGCAGTGTTGCGTACCAACCAGGGCGGAAGAGAGGGAGCAGAGCAAGAAATGTCATTTTACAAAAAGTTCAGACCACGTTCCATTGATGCGGGAGGGACAAATGAACTAACCCTATATAACAGATTTTTTTGTGTCATTAAAATCCTCAGAAAACAGATGTAGATATTGTTAAGAATATAATCTTAATAGACATATCTATATTCTGATGGCACAAAGCCTAACGCCCCTCCCCAGCATTTTGCCGAACGTGGAGCTTTCCATGGCCTCCACGTCAACTTGCGGTGACGTGGACGTCTATGGCTACTCCACGTACCCACTCTGCCCCCTACTCGCTCCCACGAGCCCGTGCCCCGTCAAAATTTCCAAGCCGCCTCATGTCTTGCTCCGCCCCATACGGTCGCTGCCTGTGAAGCCATCTCAGGTGGCCGCCTCCCTCCTCGAAAGCGTCCAGACCGCGGCATTTGGCTCCGATTCGGCGCCTTCCAGTTCGATTCACACCACACTTTTCTCTTCTCGACAATGTCTCCCCGCATTCAGTCACTCCTTTCTTCTTTTCCCTGTTCTTCGCCGAATCCACTCGGAGTCGCTTGACAAGTCGTCACAGAGCTGTTGTCGAGTAAGGGCATCTGCACGCTGACCTTGCCTGCTCAATGTGGACGCCTCCTCTAGATCTCCTTGCCGCCGCAGACTTTACCGTGGCCACGAAGGGCTCAGGAAAGTCATCAATGTCGCCTACTGGAGAATCTTGGATGGATACTCCAGCCTCGCAGTGCAATGGAGGTGGGCTTCCAGCAGCGGCGTAGATGGGTTTGTGGTCGATCTGCTTCCTGACGCAGCGATGCATGAACGGGTCAAGAGAAATTGGGAATGGGTTGCGAGCTAGGTGCGATTGTGGATGAGCTGCTTGTGTGCTAACTTGCAGGCTGCGACATGGTCACATGAGAGAGAGGAAGAAGGTAACACAGGCAGAGTGATAGAGAATTGCGGCATGGAGGGGATAAGGCTCCTGCGAACGATGGGAAGGAAGGGATGAGGTAGCAGCAGGGCCCACCACTATGTTGTGGGTGAACACGATGCATGCTTAGTCATATTTGCAAATGAACTCTTAAACCAATGTCAAATCAAACTTACACTTATTGAGAATACAAATTAAATGGTATTAATTTATTCTGCTACTCAAACTTTAAATCCCTAATGGGCGCAGCGAAGCACGCCTCTCTTCCTAGTATGTTGTGGTTCGGGATCACTTCGACGGCGCAGCAGCCCGGCGGCGTGGGAGCGATGGTGGTGCACAGAAGCAGGGAGGAGGCAGCGTGGGACGCGGGCAAGAGAAGTTGTGCGAAATTCCCTTCTTTCTTTCTCGTTTAAATCCAATTACACCTCCCCTCCATTATATAGGAGTGACTTGACTGGATGAACAATCCTACTCTTGATGGAATAAAACTTATCTAACCTCCCATTTCCTGATCAAATCCACTTTTACCTAATTTAAACCAACTCCTATTTGGATCTAGTTTTTATTTCCTAAATCTCCTCTAACTTTCCTTTAGCAAGGGTGGTTAACTGGGCGGGCTGGGGGATGTGACTAGGTCTGGGCGTTCGGTTCTATCCGAACTTTCGGTTCGGTTAGTTCGTTTTCTTGAAATTTCGAGTTATCTAGAATTGATATCCGAACAATCGACGAATTTTTTGGTATCCGAAAAGTTTGAATACCCCAATTTCCGTTCGTTTTACGGTTATGCCCGAACAAGCCAAAATTTCTGGGTGACGCTTTGGAAGAATGGTAACCTTTCTTTGTTTGGGTGACACTTTGGAAAAAAAATTATGGGTGATGCTTCGTTATTTTGAGTAAGAATATGTAACCTTCCGTGTATTGTTCTTTGGGCCTACCCATTAGGTAGGTGGTTACCTGCCTGGTTGGGCCAACATGTATGTGTATGTGCCATTGACAGACTTCGGGTATTTGGGTACCCGAGACTAGTAACCGAACCTGTAAAAATAAATTCGGGTAGCTCAAGTCTCTATTCGATCTTGTACCCGGTACCCGATATCTCAGTTCTTTGGGTCTTGGTCTCGGTTTTTTCGGTTTCGGTCTTTGGATATTGGTTTTTATGCCCAGGCCTAGATGTCACCGCGGACTTGACGCCCATCCTAACCATAACATCTCGTCCGCTGTCGTACCCCATTTCTGGAGTACTCTGTGCATACCGGTTCCTGGATCAGTAGCTGATATGCACACATGAATAGAATTGTATCACAATCATACAATGTTTACATTAGAATTAATAAGATATGGATCTTACAATAACACTTTCATACCGACCACGACCGAATGCCTTTTTGAAATGACAACGGAAGATAATGGTAGCCCCAGCCTATAGAAAACTTGAGTGCATACGTAGTCTTAATTTTCTTCAATCCTCATCTTCATTAGCATTAAAACCATAATCTGTCTCGCTTGAAGTAACTAGTACCAATGTACGTGCGTCACGCACGTGTACTAAATATTGCATCCCTTGGCAGGATCATTTGATTAGGAAAAAACTTGACTACATATCCAAATTTATTATATATGAAATTTTGAGACCATTGAGATTTCTCCTTGCCCCCCACCCCACCACCGTTCAGATCGCTGCTATCTGGACTGCCTAGACCTGTTATAAATTAAAAAACAAGTAAATTAGTGATGTAATTGAGATTAGCATATTTATTAATACCGACAAAATTAAGGAACAACAGTGCACGCACGTACAGCGAAAGCACATTACAGTCAAATAGAGTCCGTTGGCATTTGCCAGGACGGTATATAATCGCAGCTTCCGGTCGAATCACCTGACAACGGTGCCGGTCCGGTGGCCTTATCTCCCGACAAAGGTGCTGGCCCCGAGGCGGCAGAACTTCTCGAGCTGTTCGCCGGTTTCGTCTCCGTAGGCGGCGGCGCTGCGTCCTCTGAGTCAAGTTTCGTCGTGGCATTGCCAGCCTTTGACGGTGCACCCTCAGGGGCTCCTGCTTTGACGGTGGTGGCCGGCGCCGGCGCCGCCGCTGTCTTGACCTGCATTATTACGCAAAAGGACGTTGTATTAGGATGCCGACAAGATATACGTTCATGGGTCGATTCGTACCGCGTCTTTCATGAGCCCGATGTCGTAGGTAGACCGGCGTGAGGTCCGGCTGGAACATGCCGAAGTTGCGCTCAGGCGACGGGGCTGGGCTTGAGGTCCTCGTTGAAGACGTGCGCTTGGGCATGAGCGGTGTCCCGGACCCGGCGCTGGTCTCGCATATGAGGTACCGGTTGTACTCCGCCTCGGCGGGGCCGATGCCGATCTGCCCATCCATGGCCTTGGTCGGCCAGCCGGTCTCCCCCACGCCGATCTACCAGTCCATGGCCTTGGTCGGTGGCGCGGCAAGGATGCCGAGGGAGTGCGGCTAGGACACGCGGATCCGGCGGTACACAGCCGCGACCAGCGCGGCCTTGAGCGCGCGCATAGCGGGCACAGGTTGGTCCTCAGCGCCTGGTCGCCGTGTCCATGATCTCGTACCCGACAGCGACGAGGGAGATGTCCGTGGCCAGGTAGTAGGGTGTGACGGCCACCATACCCACGCGGCGGCACTGACCTTGGTGGCGAGCGTCGGGATGTCGCCGTTGCCCGTGGTGACCACCAGTGAGATGCCCGTGCCGGCGAAGGTGCGGACGATGTCGAACAGCTTCACGCGTTGATGGGGATGCGGTTCGCAAGGAAATGCTCCACCGTGGCCGGCGGCGGGAGGTTGTCCCCTTTCGTCCCGTAGTTGACGCCGATAGCCGTTGCGCGCGGAGCTACGACGATGAGGAGGAGGGCGGCGGCAGCTGCGTACATGTTGTGGGACGACGGTGGCGCCATGACGGTGGAAGCACGACGCGTTGGACTCGATCCAGTCGAACAGAGGGTTGTGAGGTGTGTTCGGAGTTTTTCCAACTTTTTTTTTTTGCGAAAGGGGAGGGAATTATATTAATCTTGAGGACAGTACATCCCACTCCTTTTACAGGCACCACCCTAAACAACTTTTACAGAAAGTCCCTGAAGAAAAGGAAATTACAACAAAGTCCTTCATCTTCCGGGACCCTCCCGACAGTTCTCCTCGCCGCCGAGCTCCACCAACGCCGGCAGCAGGTCCCCTCCTCCATCCCTGACCGCGGACTCCAAACTTTGGAAAAGCCGATTGGATAATCACGAAGAAGGCGCCGCACCGGCCACCGCAACAACAGCGGATCGAAGGAAGAAAACCAAGCCACCACCACCCAGCGGAGAACAGCAGCAAGAAGCACAAAATCCGAGCCATCGCCGCCCAAGCAAGACGGCAATCGCCCGGCACCCCCATCCACCATCGCCAGCACCTCCGACGAGGGGCACAAAAAGCCCATCCACCCTTTCGCAAGAGGAAGGAAGGCAAAGATGCTCCACGGGGCCTCACCAGAGAAGAAGTCGCCGCCGACGACGACGACGCCACCGGATCCGCCGAGGGAGAGACGAGGAACGGCCGCCATCACCGCATCGGGCGTCGGCGCCGTTACCCAAACCCTAACACGGGTAAAACCTAATCTACAACCTAAGTTAGCGCTAAAAGGAAGAGAAAACGGGGCCGGACGGCGATTCCCCAGCTCTCCCCACTCTCCGGAGCAACGCGGCCACCGGAGAGGAGGGAGAGCCGGCGGAATCACCGCCGGAGTTTTTCCAACTTGTGGCTGGGGTTACTTACTATGCGCTTATGAGCTAATTATGGCTAGTTCCATTTCTTGCGAGCTGAGTAAAAGATTTCTTTCTATGCATGTGTACGGGGCCTAGTTTTGCTCGCATGGAGTTGTAATGAGTATATTGAGGAAAAAGTTACATATGGTAAGATGGAAAGTAAAAAATGGAAAATTCCGGTATAGTTAACGAGTTATTTTTGGAGGTTAGTCACGGAGATTTGGAAATGCAATGTTAATTTTGGCCATCGCTGGCCGCATTAGAGACGCAATTAATCTTACCCCACTATTTGGAACTAAGTTGCATAAACTATTCGGGGAATCTTGTATGGAAAATATATAGATTGAAACTGCAGCAAGTTTAATAGTTCATGAGGATCGCAAGGGAAATTTTATAGTATAAATGACACTGCCACTAGTCCTATGACGAAATGGGGCGCAAGTTTATGTGTGCCCCTGTTGCAGATTCAAAACCAAATTAAAGGAGCATCTCATTAATTACTAAGACTTAAACCAGCTGGGGGGCCAAGAAGCTGACTTCGTAATGGTTAAACTAGGTGTCAATTGTCCTAATATAGGATTTTCTAACATTCAAACAAAAAATATTCTACCAAAATATAGGATTAAGCTTTTTAAGCGGAGCAAGGACAATAACCTTAACAGGTTGGAGGGAAAGTGGGTCCGCTTAGCTTGGTTTAGGCTCTTTGATGTTAGGCCATTCTCAATGCAAAGGTTTCATTGCACTACTATCACCAAGAGTCATACTCCCTTCAAGTCCCTTTAATTGTCGTTTTGAGTTTGTCATAAGTCAAACTTTTAAACTTTGACTGCAAATATTTTTAATGTGTCAAGTTTCGAAATGTTAAAATGATATGAGTAGATTCGTCTTGAAATATAGTTTCATAAAAGTATACTTTAACTATATATTATAAATATTTTATAGTGAAAAATATTTGTCAAAGTAATGTTTTGGGAACCATGTCAATGTCCAAAACGACAATTAAAAGAGACCTGGAGGTAGTATTTTGGTAACTGAGCCGGCTAGGTTTTATGGGGATGAAACTCCTCTCTATTCAGATGAAACCCTTTCTCTCTCCGCATGAAATTGCTGATGTAACATGAGATTTAATGTTTATGAAACTCTCTATGAAACCCCATTGAGATTGGCAACACATTCATAATTATGAATACAATATGGTCAGCTTGTGGGCAAAGCTGACTTCTTGAAAATTAAGAACACGTCGATCGAAGCAACTTATGGATCCAGCTTTGAACAAAGTGACCGTAGGAACACGAAAGTCCAAGCAGGCTCACATGCTCGTGCTTCATTTTGACTTTGTTTGCTTCCCAATAGTTTTTTTTTAAAAAAAAATCTTTGTAATAATAATCACTATAAAACACGCTCATGTGGAACGCACAATCTCCCATACTTAGGAACCGGGAGAGAGATGATACTGCCTACTGATTGAACACGAGCATCGCATGGGAAATACCTGTTGGGGAAGACCCTGATTCGCATGGGAAATACCTGTTGGGGTAGACCCTCGATCCTGATGGGGAAGACCTGATTCGCATCGCATGGAGAGGGTGTAGTGTTGGGAATTCAAAAGCTGTAGCGAACAAAACTTGCCGATGCAACTGGTAAGAAAAATGTTCAAGCTTGGTAAAGTTTTTCTTACACATCAAATAATCAAGAAAACTTTTACTATCCCCGTACCGTCTAGTATTATTTTAAAATACTAGCTAATATTGTTGGGGTAGTTTTGGATATTTATATTGGTTACATTAATGTACATTGGTTGCCTCTAAAGATAACGGGGGAAACAGTATAGGCGGCCGCGGTCGCCATCGTCGCTGCCACTGTCTGGAACCCTAGTTCCTCTCTTTTTCACCGATGAATATTGTAACCTCGTGATAAAATAATAATTACCTATCTGCCATTTTTTTTTCCGATTTAGCCTCATCGCAACAAAATAATTACGAGTCTGCCATGAATATTGGAGTAGCTAGCTAGCACTGGTGGGGGATTATCAGTCGATTAGAACCGTCGATCACAGTACTACCTAATATTTTAAAATAATAGTACTAGCTAGTATGGGTATCATAAATAACTAATGCTATAGAAGCTAAATCATAACAATTTTTAGTGGGATGGGCGCGTGGCCGGTCGCTTGTTGCTGGAGCGCGAGCAAGACCAGCCTCACTATTGACTTTACAGAGGCCCATCTATATGACTCCGCCTTTCTATATAATGTCGTCTATACACACTGAAATTACAGAACTGCACACATCTCTTCCGCTCATGCACCACCGTCGTTGCCACTTACCCATCAACGTACCATGGTGCGAACACCAGGGATTTTGCACCTTCTCCTAACCCTTACCATCCTCTCCTCCAAAAGCACTTCCTCGTTGGCTGACAATGCCACCGACGAATTCCTTGGCTGCCTCTCGGCTGGGATCCCTTCTCGCCTCATCCAGACTCCGGCGATGGCATCCTATTCTGCCACCCTGCTGTCCTCCGCCCGGAACCTCCGGTACGTGACGCCAGGCACCGGGAGGCCGGTGGCGGTCATCGCCGCCACCGAGCCCGGCCACGTCCAGACCACCGTGCGCTGCGGCCGCCGCCATGGAGTCCGCGTCCGCGTGCGTAGCGGCGGCCATGATTACGAGGGCCTCTCCTACGCCGGCGCCGTCAACCGCCACGACCCCTTCGCCGTGCTGGACCTCGGCGCGTTCCGCGCCATCCACGTGGACGCCGCGCAAGCCGAGGCCTGGGTCGACTCCGGCGCCACGGTCGGCGAGCTCTACTACGCCGTCGGCAACGCCAGCCGCACTCTGGGGTTCCCCGCAGGCTCCTGCCCCACCATTGGCATCGGCGGCCACCTCAGCGGCGGCGGGTTCGGCGCGCTGGCAAGGCTGTACGGCCTCTCCTCCGACAACGTCCTCGACGCCGTCGTCGTGGACGCGGACGGCAGGCTGCTGAACCGGAGCACCATGGGGGAGGACCTCTTCTGGGCCATCCGCGGCGGCGGCGGCGAGAGCTTCGGCGTCGTGCTGTCTTGGAAGGTGCGCCTCGTGCGCGTGCCGGAGACCGTCACGGTGTTCAGCATCCGCCGGGCGAGGAACCAGTCCGCCGTCGAGCTCATAACCAAATGGCAACACGTCTCGCCATTCTTACCACGAGGCCTGTACTCCCGCGTGGTCGTGCAGAACCAGCAGGCGGACTTCGTGGCCCTTTTTCTTGGCCGGTGCCGCCGCCTCCGGCGCATCATGCGAGATCGCTTCCCTGATCTCGGAATGACGCAGTCGGACTGCCAGGAGATGAGCTGGGTCCAGTCCACCATCTTCGTCGCGTCCGAGACGACCTCCTTGCCACTCGAGAGTCTCTTAGACCGGCGCGGCTCGGCCAACTACTTCAAGGCCAAGTCAGACAATGTGCAAGAGCCCATTCCAAGACAGGTCTGGGAGACCACATGGACGGAGTGGCTCGAGAACCCCAAGGCCCCGGCGCTCGTGCTTGAACCCTACGGCGGCCGGATGAGCAGCATCTCGCCGTCAGCGACGCCGTTCCCGCACCGGAAGGGCAACCTGTACCAGATCCAGTACTTCTCCTACTGGTCTGAGAACGGGACGGCTGAATTGGAGAAACGGATGACCTTGGTCAGGGGGCTGTACAAGGCGATGGAGCCTTACGTGTCCAAGAACCCAAGAGCTGTGTACGTCAACTACAGGGACCTCGATCTTGGGACGAACGAGTTGGAGGGTGATGTGACTAGCTATGCAAAGGCTAAGGTTTGGGGGGAGAAGTACTTTAAAGGTAATTTTAAGAGGTTGGCCGCTGTGAAGAGCAAGGTGGATCCACATGATTTCTTCAGGAATGAGCAGAGCATCCCTCCTCTTCCCGCTCCAAAAGTGTAGACTCCGTCCATTTTATTTGATAAGGGGTATTTTCCGTGATGATACATATGTGCGTCTCAACTGTCAAGGGGTTTCGTCTCCAACACTCCTAATTACCAACGACTTCCGAGGCTGAACATCATGCGTGCTGGTGACATGTCATTGTCATGGTTGAAAAAAAGGTATAACATGTATTGTCTCTCTATCAACTATGGTTTAAATTATATATGTGCGTGCCAACTGTTAAGGGGTTTCGTCTCCGAGACTCCTAATTACAAACCACTTCCAAGGCTGAACATCACGCGCGCTGGTGTAACGTGTCATTGTCGTGGTTGAAAAAAGGGTATAACATGTATTGTTTCTTTGTCCAAACATGCAGTGTTGCGTACCAACCAGGGCGGAAGAGAGGGAGCAGAGCAAGAAATGTCATTTTACAAAAAGTTCAGACCACGTTCCATTGATGCGGGAGGGACAAATGAACTAACCCTATATAACAGATTTTTTTGTGTCATTAAAATCCTCAGAAAACAGATGTAGATATTGTTAAGAATATAATCTTAATAGACATATCTATATTCTGATGGCACAAAGCCTAACGCCCCTCCCCAGCATTTTGTCGAACGTGGAGCTTTCCATGGCCTCCACGTCAACTTGCGGTGACGTGGACGTCTATGGCTACTCCACGTACCCACTCTGCCCCCTACTCGCTCCCACGAGCCCGTGCCCCGTCAAAATTTCCAAGCCGCCTCATGTCTTGCTCCGCCTCATACGGTCGCTGCCTGTGAAGCCATCTCAGGTGGCCGCCTCCCTCCTCGAAAGCGTCCAGACCGCGGCATTTGGCTCCGGTTCGGGGCCTTCCAGTTCGATTCACACCACACTTTTCTCTTCTCGACAATGTCTCCCCACATTCAGTCACTCCTTTCTTCTTTTCCCTGTTCTTCGCCGAATCCACTCGGAGTCGCTTGACAAGTCGTCACAGAGCTGTTGTCGAGGAAGGGCATCTGCACGCTGACCTTGCCTGCTCGATGTGGACGCCTCCTCTAGATCTCCTTGCCGCCGCAGACTTTACCGTGGCCACGAAGGGCTCAGGAAAGTCATCAATGTCGCCTACTGGAGAATCTTGGATGGATACTCCAGCCTCGCAGTGCAATGGAGGTGGGCTTCCAGCAGCGGCGTAGATGGGTTTGTGGTCGATCTGCTTCCTGACGCAGCGATGCATGAACGGGTCAAGAGAAATTGGGAATGGGTTGCGAGCTAGGTGCGATTGTGGATGAGCTGCTTGTGTGCTAACTTGCAGGCTGCGTCATGGTCACATGAGAGAGAGGAAGAAGGTAACACATTCAACCCAACTCTTCATCCATAGTCTCTTGTTTTCACCTGTTTTCTGCAAATCTTTTCAAGTATAAGAAACTACGCATATATATATAATAATGAGGTTAATTGTTAGCAATAATGACATAATAAGGTATTAAAAACACCATATTTGTCATATAAAACGGGTACATAGAAAGCGCCAACAGCATTGGACTCTCTCGCAAATGGAAAAGCGAGCCCCTGCCCTGCTTCATGCGGCAGCTGCTACCAACCAAACAGCTGTGGAATACCAATTTTGGTGTTCTGCTTAGTTGTCTGTGGATCGGAAGAGTTCGTGTCCGATTGTTGCTGGCAATTGTGTTTTTTGGTCTCTTGTCTGAATCCGGGTTAGCGAGGCCAGGGGGCTCGTTTTCTTTATGTGACCCCTCTCTCCTTCAAGCTCCCTCATCTCCATCACCTTTGGAGGGCATTGGTGGACACGGACAGGAGTGGCGACCAGTCGGCCAAGGTGTGCATAGGTTCCCTACATCTTGGTTAGATAAAGACATGAGTTGAAACTCACAAATTGTTGGTGCGGATTTGGCAAGCGGTTTTTCTAGTGATGGTGCAAACCTATGAATGGCAACATACTAATGGTGGTAGCTTTTGGAGTTGTTCTATTGTGTTGTACCCCTCCCTGTAATCTCTACTCGGTATGCCGAGGTTAATTTTATGTTTGGTCGCTCAACATAGCAACGTACATTGCAATGACGTACTTTTCGCGCTTCTCGCACATTCGAATGAAAAGTAGGTGGGGAAATCCCCCCCCCCCCCCCCCCCCCCCCCCCCCCCCCGAATCGCTCGGAAAAAAAGATGTAAAGATGCATCAAAAGTGCCGCAATTGTGGAAGGGGCTCTAGGCCTGCATCTGTATGACTTTCACTTTGAAAGGGAAGTACTATTGGAGGGGACCACTAACCCGGCTGGCATCAAATGGGTGAAAATTGATGAAACTAATGACAACAACAAAGACAAACCATCGCCCAATAAGCCAAGGCTAGAGGAAAAGGCTGCTGGTAAAGCACAACACAACACCAGCAACACTGTAATACAGTCAGCCCCAGCCAAACAAAAAGCAAATCAGGGGCAAATGGCAGGTGCAAAAAATAAGCGTGAGGAAGGGAAGACAATAGGTAAAATGCTAGAACCAGTGCTGGAATTGAGTGAGGAGGAAGAAACCTTCTATGCAGATTTGGTAGCGCCGAGGTGACAAACTGAACTTGGGAGAGTCAAGTAACAGCAGGCCAATGGATGTTGATACTAGGAAACTGAGGTCAATGGAATGTGCAACAATAGGCAAGGTGGTAATCAATGAATATGGAGGCAATATGCTGAAATCCAAGTTTGATCCTTTAGCTGCAATAGAAGCAAACTTTGCACTAGAAACAGTTAGCACCATACATATTGATAGCCTGGAGACAGCCCTGGATTTTGAGACAAGCAACATAAACACTGATGTTCAGAATCCAATTGAGGAGGTACAAACTGAGAGAGCAATGTCTCTCAGCCCCAAAGAAACCAAGGATAGGACAATGAATTTTTTCTCCAGTCAAGAATCTGAAGGGATAACCGCTTTTCATTAGTGTTAGGTTGACATAGCTGTAGATATGCAATAGAAAGTGAAAGAACATGTTATGGAGGAAAATGTGACCAACATAACTGCAGAAAAGGAAGGGAACTTTTCCCCAGTCAAGAATTTGAGGGGATAACTGCTTTTCCTCATTATCAAGCTGACGTAGACGCAGATAAAAGTGAAAGAACAGGTTGCGGAGGAAAATGTGACTAACATAATTGCAGGACAGAAAAATCTAACTGAAGTAGCAACTCAGAAAGCTTCAGGGGAGATCATAATGCAAGACACAGCAGCAAACGAGAAAGCTTCAGTCGAGGTGTTGACGGTTGTTAAATCATAAAATGACCGCCAACTTATCGGTAAATAAAAGGTATTCGCCAAAGTTTTATGCATGAAATAATAAAGTTCAACAAGTTTTGGTTGTGACTTGTTTTGCAAGGGACATAGGTAAATTGGTGCGAATATGACAAGAATCATGGATAAATAGCAATACCACAAAAGCACCAGTTAAACAAGACCATTGTCCGACATCTCGACACCGTACCATTCAAAGAAAGAAAGCCAAGGCAGTTCGACATGAAGAGAGAATTGTTCAAATGAAAAATTTGATCTCTCCATCTCAAAGCACTCCTCGAGATAGTCAAAATGGAATTTTGATTCGCTCAATTTGGAGTTCTGAAGAAGAATTTATGCAATTCAGAAGATTTCAGCCAAACTAGAAATTGTATTTTCTTAATATAAATGGTATTTTCTTATTTGTTTTGTTCCTTCAAGTATTTCCAATATAGTTTGTGACATCCTAAAATTTTGGGTCAATTTTTTCGCGATTGCTTGCATAGTTTTTGTTCTTGAATGTTGGATATTTTCTTCCAGGCTTTCTAAAACTCACTGTTTCTTGAGCTTTATTCCTGATCTTATTGGGTTTATTAGAGTTTTTATATCACCCAAAAGTATTTCTTTAACACAAATCTGTGAGCAGCATGTACATATACTCTAGTAGCCCAATGATGCAAGCCTAACACTTGTCCAGGCCATCGGCAACCATTTCTATTACCCAGGCCATAAACAATTAATTTAACTAGCCAACCCATTAGTTTTCTTTGTATCCAGCTACTACTAACCAAAGTCCATCACGTCACTGATTTTTGTGTACACACATTGAGTTGTAACTCTGTAGAAGCATCTCCTAGATGCCTTCCCATAGAAGTCTTGCGGATAAGCATCAACTAGCAGCTGTCTCACTTCTCTCTTCTTCCTCCACTGACGCCTAGCACAGCAGTGAGCTAGAGCGAGCTGCTGGGTTGTTTCTTCTGTCAACAGAAAGAACAGGAGCCGATCGATCCCTCTTGTAAGCCAAAATCCTTCATGTTACAGACTTTCTTTTCCAAAGTAGATAGCACCGGTACCTGCCTCAGGAGTCTTTTCACTGGTTTATCCAGTTATATCCTGTAGAATCAACAGAGTCGTCGCTGTGGCCATGTAGCTGATTTTGATGCTGCATGTGTAGCGACTGGCCAAGCCATTAGCTAGTATCTTTTGTTATTATTAGGCACAGTACTATGTATGAACGTATACCTCCCAAATCCTGCTATCTATCCATGCATAACCCATTAGAATTTCATCACTTGCGAGCCTGACATCTTAATGATTAATCCCTCTGATGTTAACTAGCCTGTTCATTTGAACAACTAACAGATGCATGGTACTAGTGCCTATACGGCGATATACTTTTATGAAAATAATAGGAGTTTGTGTGTCTGCACATTTTAGCCAGCAACACAATCATAAGCTAGCACGTTGCAAGGAACAAAATGTAGACCAATATTTTTCCATTGATAGCTGAACAACAACACACACAATGTTCTAGTATACAGAACCATATCCCTATATATGCATATGTGCTAAAACTTGAGTAATATTTTTCTTTCTAAAGATCATAGGTTGGGGTTCAGTGTCTTTTCAAACTTAAAATGTTACAATCAACGCTGTAAACGCGGAGAGGGTGCCGGGACGGGGACAGGAGCAAGGGAAATATTTGAACGTCTCGATGACATCGCATCGCAAGGCAAGTCAGCCCAATCGATCATATCTCACCTATGTATTATTCTACTTATTCTTTGCATTGCTTAGTTGTCTGGAACTTAGCTAGAAGTATGATATCACTTAATGAATATGATAGAGGTTCCAAGACTAGCTCATACATACTTTACGCCATTGAAGTTATAACGGCCAGAGGCCAATGAGACTGTATGCATATTCACGCTTGTACTATGAAATCCATTGTTCTTCAAGGTTTAGCCGCATAATTTAGTTCAACCATGGGACCGATTCTTTCGGACTTGACAGTATGCTACGTCAATTAGTTTGAGGCTCCATGTGGTGTTTTAGCTATGCAAATATGACACTGAACGGTAAGCTTCTGCAATGGCCTGTCGATACTGCAATAAGTCCAATGCAGGTGCCACTGGCATATTTGAGGCATGGAGTCTGGGGCAAGTGAATCGCAAACCTGTCTGATGCTTATCCTCAAAGATGTTTTGGGAAATCTAATTAGAAAAACAAAATGTGCAGATCTTAATGAATTCAAGCAGTTAGGGTAAAAAAAGATTGTATGTAGTAGCTAATTTTGGGCATTCATATGGAAACAAGTTTGGTACCTCACGTGACACAATGTATTACCAATACGCCCACTATTGAACACCACTTGTGGGGGTCCTCCCAAACATACATATAATGACCATTTAAGTAGGCTACACCAGGGGATGAGCATCAACACGCGTCGACCACTCGTACACTACAATGTCAAAGCCCATTCCGTAGTCCAACAAAACCGTACCCTTCGATCACCACACGTATACGACCGTATTCCAAGGTAGCATACACGCCTAAGATCGACATGGCATACCGTACGTCCACAATTGGTAACCATCCATGTCACAAGATACAAATAGAGAGCCATTTCAATGTCATACGACGTCTTCTTAAATCCAAAAGCAACAAAAGAGTCGGAGAGAGTTCAACTAGTTTAGCTCTCATGCCAATATTAAGAACTAGCCAAAGAAATGTGTAAGAGTTTGATCCTTGACATGAGTACGTAGCGGAAACTTCAACAAAAGCCAATGGTGCTCAGCCCACAACACCACCGGAGTTAGCGCAACCACAACCAACTACTCCTGCCCATCACCGCCCTCGGCGGGGGTAGAAGTAGCCATACACGTACTCTTCCTCACCTGCAAAAACTTAAACAATAGCACCGTGAGTACGAAGGTACTCAACAAGACTTACACATAGAGTCATATAGCTCTCTGTACAACGGAAGATGAATTTGGCATTGGACAAGGATATGGCAAATAGGATGACATTTTGCATAAAGCTCTTAATCATTTCAAAGTGATTAACTTGCAATCCTATTTAACATAAGTGAAGCTAAAGGGCAACACATATAAAACCTTAATAAAGAACAAGTAGTAACAAAGTAGCTTTCTCATCATCAACCCAAAACCACAGCTGGGAAAATATACCGTGACGAATGTTGCTGTACCAAGGCATGTTCATAACCGAGAACGCGGCAATTCGAATTGTTTTACACCCTGCAGGGGAGTAACCTTTACCCACACGCCACACGACCACCGACCATAAACCGTCGGAAGCAAGTGATGATTCAATGTGACAACCCACTCCAAATACGCCCCGACCATTTAACAGACGTTCGGTTAAGGCAAGTCGGTCGCACTAGGCCCTCGCATGGGGTCATCCCTAGCACCTTCTACAGCCCCCGAACTCGCAAGCTAAATGGTCGCAGCTAGATAAAGAGGAAGGCTTGCCTACCATTAGATCGGCATGTGGAAGTACGATAAGTGCCAAGGACTAGGAACAAACTATCAGACATTCCCCCTAATCCACATTCCCAATTCATCATTTATCTTTCAACTGAGCATGGTCAATTCTCCCAAATAATCACCTATATCGCGCGAAAGTTGGTGACCTTCCACAGTTTGACTTCTACCGTGACATGTTTCAGCATAGCTAAGCATTTAACGAGTAACCCAACATAAGGACATACCCAGCTCATTGTTGGCGGTCGTTAAACCATGATTTGACCGCCACCCTACCGGTAAATAAATACATAACACCAAGATTTTGTGCATAGTAGTTAGGAATAATGCTACTCCATAGGTTTTGGTGAATATTTGGATGCAGGAGTGAATAATAGAGAAAAGTGGGCCCAGCCAGGGAATTTCCCTGGCCGCCGGCCCCACCCTAGGCCGGCCGGCCCACCTGGTGGCCACAGGCCCCGGGCTTCCTCCAGTGGGCTGGATAATAATCCACAACGTATAATTAGAGGCCAGCCCAGCAGAATTCCACCGCCATTCTAGAAGGTGGGCTATTTGGGCCTTTACTTGGCCCTCACTTCAATTCTGCCGACCCCAGCAAGGAGCCGACCTTCGGACCGCCATCAGGAGACGATTGAAGCGTCGAGACAGAAGACGGTGGCCAACCGACAGAAGGGACGACCGGCCGGCCACCCCCCTAGGCCGGCCGGCCGACTTTGGCGCCACCGCCTCTCCAGCTTCGGCCAGGGTGCTCCCACCGCCTTCACAAGCTATAAATTGGACCCCTCGCCTCCGAAGCAACTCGCACCATCACACTCATCCAAGTGTTCATTAGTTTAGTTAGTAGTAGCTTTGGGAGTTAGAGTAGAGTAGAGTAGAGTGAGAGCTCTCTCGGGCTTTCGGAGTCTTCTCGGAGTTCGGTATAGTTCTTTGTATCCTTACTCTTTTGAGATATTATTTTATTTAATATATAATTAGTTTTATCTTTATCTATTTCTTTTAGTAATTCTTTTCTATTTAGTTTATTTATTCTGTTAAGTAAGTGCTCGTAGAAGTCTTGTTGTGGGATTCGTGATTGTTGGAATAGCAAGTACGAGAGAGTGCCTTCGTCGGAGATGACGTCGTGTGAAATCTGTGCTTGTTCATTCTTAGATAGGACTGCTCCGTTGATCAAGAGTAGTTCCTCTAGGCGGGTTGTAAGCATGGCGCTTAGAGCTTGGCCTATGCACGTTTGGCACCCAGCCCCACGGAGGATGGTAGCCGCGAGTGTATGTGACAGCTGCACCAGTCTCTGTAATCCACCACGTCCGGGTTGGACTCAGCAGGGTCTTAATTATAGCATACGGTTCCCTAGGTTTGAACTAGCATCATCGGTTAACCTAGCACGTGTGTGTCCCGAAACGAACATGACTTGTATGTGTATGAGCTTAACTAGAGTAGATAACCTTTGTAGATTAGATTGCTAGAAAGAGTAAATAATAGATAAACATACAGGTAGCCTTAACTCTATCTCGTTGCTCTCCCAAATGTATACTACGTTTTATTTCTTTATTTACCTTGGATTTGAGGATGTGTGTGCCACCCATATATATCATGCCTATCTTACCTCCGTCTCAAGTATAGTTGATACATTATTTCTTTCTCCAAATTATCCAATGCATTGCTATTATTCAGCTCCCTTTTGCTCTACTTCCCTGCGGAAATATAAATACGATAACCCTGGAATACTCCAAGGTGAAATGCTACAATGGCGATCCGTGCGCTTGCGGAATTAATGAATTTAATTTTATCGCATAAGAACCGCCAACAAGCATTTCTGGCGCCGTTGCCGCAGAAGTAGCAGCTAGGAACTGAATAAATGCATTGAAGTTTGTGAGAAGAATAATTATCACTTACTTTTGCGGGCTTGCCCTTGTCCTGTCTTTCTTTGTTGTGGAAATCTGAAACAGGACTGTGCATGACTGGTTTCGACCTACCAGAAACTTCCACCCAGATCCCGAACAGTTCTTGAGAAGGGCGAGGGCCAGGCTTACCCCTCCTCCCACCCATGCTCGAGCAAAAGTTCTGGCTCTTGAAGGATCCCTTCCGACGATTGTCGATCACCCTCCATCTTCATCAACGAACAGCAACATGGGTGATCCGATCGAGAAGACGATCAAACGATTTCTCCGCGCCGATTACGGAGAACATCCGCGTGGGTCCCAACCCGCGCATCACCAACAAGGACTACGAGCTCAAGCCAGCCTTGATCAACATGATCTCGGCTAGTCCTTTCTGTGGGAAGCCGTCGGAGGATGCGAACGCTCACCTCCAAAGGTTCTTGATGACGTGCAACACTTTCGCCATGAAGGATGCACCTCAGGACGCCATCCGACTGCAGCTTTTCCCATTCTCTCTGTTGGGGAAGGCTCTCCAGTGGTTCTACGCGAACCAAGAGTCCCTCGACACGTGGACGGCATGCTCTAATGCCTTCCTCGCCAAGTTCTTCCCGCCGGGCAAGACGACTGCCCTGCGGAACAAGATATCGGGCTTCCAACAGCTCGCAGATGAGTCGACCGCGGAAGCCTGGGACAGGATGCAGGAGTACGTTCTCTCGTGCCCACACCATGGCATGGAAGAATGGCTTCTTATACAGAGTTTCTACCACGGTTTGAGGCCGTCCGCTCGAGAGCACCTCGACGCCGCAGCAGGCGGCTCCTTCTTCTCCCTTAGCGTGAAGAACGCTAAGAAGTTGATTGAGAAGGTGGCGGCCAACCAGACTCATGGTGAACGCCAAGCGGCGAGCACCAAGACCCGTGGAGTGCACAAGTGGAGAGACGATGGACATGCTCGCCATCAAGCTCGATCAGCTATTCCGCAAGGTGGAGTCTCCATAGGACCTGCAAGTTACGGATTCCCGCATGACATGTGAGGAATGCGGCAACGTTGGGCATATGGGCATCAATTGCCCGAATGCGAGAGAGGAATGCAATTTCCTCAACAATGGCAATGGGTACCGCTCCCAGAACAACTACGGCTGGAATTCCAGGCCCGACCTCTCCTTCAACAAGAATCAGGGAGGGTAACAATGGTAATCTTTCCCGCTATGAGCCCTCTATTAAGGATCTAGTTCTCGACCAGGTCAAGATCAATGACAGCATTAGTAAGAAGTTTCTTACTACGGACAAGGCTTTAGAGAGCATAGATGCCAAGCTAGAGTCGTTCAGCACTGCTCTGCAAAATCAGCTAAGCCATAATAAAATGCTAGAAACGCAAATCGCGCAAATAGCTTCAGCTGTGCAGTCTCCTCGTGCGGGTAAACTTCCTGGGCAACCAGAAGTTAATCCCAAGGAGAGTGTGAATAACCATCAGGTGTGAAGAGAGCGACTTGGATGCTGCACTCCCCAAGGATGTGGTTAGAAAAGATCCCGGATGGCCAACCATTCCGTGTTTGGTCAACGACCGGTGCTTCGCTCGGGCACTATGTGACTTAGGAGCAAGTGTGAGCATCATGCCAAAGGGATGTACGATGGGTTAAACCACCCATTGTCTCCAACAACCATGAAGCTCCAGCTTGCAGACGGGTCACTACGCCTGCCCTTGGGGACTGTCGAAGACGTGCCCGTGCAGATCAGAAATCTCTTCGTCCCCGTCGATTTCGTTGTACTTGACATGGAAGTGGGATGTCAAGACTCCTCTCATCCTTGGGAGGCCATTCTTGAGCACCACCAATGCCAACATCGACGTGGGGGCAGGAGAGATCCACTTGGACTTCAACGGCAGGGAAGAGACGTTCAGCTTCAAGCCTAAGGTTGAACAATGCAAGCAAGTGAGGGTCATATACGGAAAGGACCCAAGGGAAGTGGAGAAGATCGAGATTACTCCATCCCATGCCACAGCCAGAGAAGCTCATTGCATATATGAGACACTATCTGGCAAGAGAGAATGCAAGAAGGCCAGCTAATTATTGGAGGACTCAAAGGAGAATGCCTCAGCCGCCTAACACACCTCAAGCCCCTCTTGCTCCTCCACCACAAGAAGGAGTAGGCGAGTCACAATCGCCTAAGAAGAGGAGAGCAAGACGCTCAAGAAAGAAGAAGGCAGCTACGGTATCGACCGATGAGAGCATAACAAAGGCGCCTATTGAAGAAAGGTCGCCGCCACCAACACAAAGAAGACAATCAAAGTGTGGCGGAAGAAAGAAGGAACCTCTACCTCACCAGATTCTCCAGCGAGCGAGGTCCAAACAAGTTGAAGACATGGAGAACGTCTAGCTCAAAGACGTAAAAATGAGAGCCCTTCGATTGGGGAGGCCATCCCAATCGTTATCCTAGCTAGGCCTAGCACTTGTTTTCCTTTCATAAACTATAAAAACAAAATAAAAATATGAAAAATTAAAAAACAACAAAAATAATAGGATTCCCGGCGATGCTCACTAGGGGCTAGCCACTTGTATCATCCTCACTCTTTTTTGCAGGTCAAGAAGGAGGAGGAAGAGCCTGAATCAAGCTTAAGTCTTACAAAGACTCAAGCTTGGGGAGGGCCCCCAGGTAAGAAGGAGTTCAATACAAGCTCGAGTCTTGCAAAGACTCAAGCTTAGGGAGGACCCCCAGGTAAGTATTCCTAACCTTCTTAATAAATAAATAAACTCCCTGTTTCGAATAAATGCTAGAATCTTGGTGTTATGCTAAACTCCCGGGGAGGGAGATTGTGTATCCGGAGAATGTTGGTGATTTCTAGCATACAATTTTATATGCCAATTGCGCCTTATTTAGAGCATAAATGTCATCATTATAGGCCATTAACCCTTGATAATAGCACCATATTTGTATATATGTCGTTCTGGAGCTTTATTGCAGAAACAAATGAAAAGGACGACATTCTGGACATTGAGGCTGATCTGGACCTAAAGAGAAGAGAACCAGCAGAAAAGGCCCACTGTGCCGACCGGCACAGGGGACTCCAAGGCCACCGAAGCTGGCCCACCATTCAGTTTATTCTAGAAGGAAGTTATCTGAACCAATCTTGGGAGATATTCGTCACGAAGAGATAAAAGATACTCGAAGATTTGAAAGAGCAATACAAGACTTGATCTCGAAGAAAACTGATTGGAAGGCCCACATGGAAGCTACCTAGGACTTCGGAACCGACTTAGGGAGGAAACCGAGCTGGACACGAGGTGTGCCGATCGGCACAACACCTGTGTTGATCGGCACGAGGACTCTTTTCCCGAGATCCTCTTCCTTTCTGATGTACAGCCCTATATAAACTTGTAAAGGCCCTAGGGTTTCGGGATCCGCCGCCAGAGGGACAACACAGCTAGTAAGTTTAGAGCCACCGGGGCTTTGCCCCGTTCTTCATGTTCTCTAGTTGTTGATCAAGAACCATCGGTGCTAAAGAGGTGATCCATCGAGGTAGGCCGACTAGATGGTGATGTATCCTGCACTATGTGTTATCGAAGTATGGTTGAATATGTGGATGAATGGTGTTGATTATTGATTGCCTGGATTTTATGGTCTTTACATGCACTTGTTCCTACGCTTAGTGACGACTAAGTATTAGATATTATCTTAATTGTGGTGGCAATAAGAGGTGAGGGATTCAATCTCTCACTATCTCCATTGTGGTTAAGGTAGTATTGGGATCTTGTAATGCGCCATAATTGCACGTTGTCTCCGTACCTCCACAGCCGCTAATGCATACGCGATGATCCTTGAGATGATGTGTAGAGTAGGAAGAGGCGGCCGATTAAGGCGATTGGTCGTGACAGGGCTCGTCGGAAAAGAGTCTCAACCTATCGATCTTCGGTTATCAATAATTGAGTAATTCCGTTTATGATGCTATTTGATTAAGCTTTTGGTTACGATCTCAACTAGCAGACTTGGCTAACTTACCCCATGATCTAATCAGGTTTCCTAGGCTGTTCGGACAACACTTCGGTCAACTTAGCCTTCGTGCCGACCGCCAGTTTTCCCAAAACTCACACTCACGCTCACGCTCACTAGAAAGCCTGGCTAATTCTTTTACTGATGATTCTGTTTAATCCCATTGGTCCTTGTGGTTCGATTTAAACCTTGGAATACTCTTCTAGGGGAAAAAGACTACAACTGTACACCGTGCTCTTGCGGTATATAAGTAGGTGCGTAGATACGACCAACAAGCTGTCTTTTTCTGGCGCCGTTGCCGGGGACCTTTGTTCGAATTAGGCATTATTTGAAGTTTGGGAAATTGGCCACTGTGCCGATCGGCACACCTGTGTGCCGACCACACATCGCTTTCTTTCTTTGTTTTCTCTGTTTTTTTCCAGTACATATGTCCTGTTTTATTTAACAGACAGGTATGGACGGTGCTAAGTCGAATAAACCCTTTAATTACCTCGATGATCCAGAGATTCTCTTTCGCAAGCGTAAGGCGGGAAAAGAAAAGCAAGTCAGTGGGGGAGACATAGAAGACAACAGCGAGCCACTCAGCCCGAGGGCGTTGTTTGCAGCTTTAGAAGAAGACAAGGGAGAAGAAGTTCCAGAAGTAGAAGACATGGCAGACGCAACACAATAGCTAATCGTCTCAAGCCTGCCTTAGACAATGTTATCAAGACAGAGTTTGCTGCACAAAACAACCCTTTCAGTTGGAGCGCTACATGTCTTTGGTTGGTCAACAACCGTTCACAGGTTCTGAAGATCCTAATATGCATTTGCAACACTTTCATGAAATCTGCAGTACCTTTCAATTGCAACACATGAATGCCAATGAAGCCAAGGTGCGATCGTTCCCTCTATCTCTATTGGGCGTCCTAAGCAGTGTACCATGGGCTACCTACTGCGACCAAGATTAGTTGGGATCAACTTTCTGCAGAATTTTTGGCAAAGTACTTCCCTCCAGGCAAGACTCAAGCTTTGAAGAACAAGATCCTTGGATTCACTCAACTTGCTGATGAGAGCGTTGGAGAAGCATGGAATCGATTCAATGAGTCCAAGGATGCTTGCCCGCACAATGGTCTTGCTGAATGGGAGCTAGTGGAAAGGTTCTACACGGGTTTGAATCTTTTGTCCCGACAACACTTAGATGCTTCGGCTGGAGGATCGTTTTTGGACAAGACACCCGCTCAAGCCACGGCCTTGATCAAGAAGATAGAGCAAAGTCAATCATGGGTTAGTTAGAGAGAAAGTAGAAGCCTTCAACCTTCCACGGAAAAGATGAAGAGTGTGGTGGAGAGAGCTTATGATGAATTGCTTATGGACAAGCTGGACACCATACAAAGGAGATTGGACAAGATTGATCATATCCCAAGAAAGAGACCGTCAAGCTAGCGGAAGCCCGTTCCACATGTGAAGAATGTGGAGAACTTGGTCATGTGAGCAAGGATTGCCCCGAGGATGTGAAGATGCTCAATTATGTCAAGAGCTAAGGATGGAAGACTCCATATCAGCAACAAAGGAGTAGCTTCACCCGTCGTCGTCTATGCAAAATGCCATCCCTCTTCGTATTCAATGCCAAGAGTTCTTTCAAGCTCAAGAGAAGGTCAACAAGGACACTCAAGCCAAATTCAAGGAAGTTGATCGTGTACTTGAAACCATCAATGATAAGGTCACCGAAGTGGGAAGTTCTAATCAGCAAATTCTCCAATTCATGAAGATGATGGAGAAACAAATGGCCCAATTGGCAGAGTCGGTAAAAAGCGAGAAAGGAGCTCTTCTGGTAATACCCGCTCTGCAGAACAGCTGAAATCCATCGAGACGAGGTCTGGGAAGCAAACTGAAGATCCGAAGTTTGCAGCTGGAGCAAGACGACCCCGTGCGACCGGCACGACGCTTGTGCCGATCGGCACGCTACAGTGGAAGGTGCCGACCAGCACATAGAAGGTGCTGATCGGCACACTGAAGAAATTGACCTCTCGGGTCTAAAAAGGGAACTGAGAACAAGGAACACGGTCCTGCTACCTTTCTGGATATGCAGCTGCTGATCAAGACAGAAAGGATTCGACATCATGATGAGCAATTCTCCAGGTTTGTCGATATTATGAAGAAGTTATATATCAATGTTCCGTTCCTTGATGCTCTTCAAGTGCCCACCTACGCCAAGTACATAAAGGATATTATGCAAAGCAAGAAGTCCTTAGCATCAGAAGAAGTAGTGAAGATGACAAGGGAGTGCACTGCAGCTATTAATGACATTACACCAGAAAAGAAGCCCGACCCCAGATCTCCTAGTATCCGGTGTTTGATTGGAGCTCAAACCTTTGAAGGGGCTTTATGCGATCTTGGAGCAAGTGTAAGTGTCATGCCTCGCTATGTCTTTGCAAGTTTGAATTTGCTAGAGTTGGAGCCTACGGCTATGTGTTTGGAGTTGGCCGATCAATCGGTTCGCTATCCCGATGGAATTGCTGAAGATGTGCCTGTCCAGATTGGTGATCATATAGTTCCTGTGGATTTTATTGTGCTTGATATGGATAAAAGGACAAAGACTTCATTAATTTTGGGCCGGCCATTCTTGAGGACAGCGAAGGCAAACATTGATGTGGGGAGTGGAAAGATAAGTTTCGACATAAGCGGAGCCTCCTACACATTCAATTTTCGCCCCAAGAGAGAAGAAAGCCATACGGAATCCAAGTGGATTGAGAAATACAAGTCTCCGCACCATAAAGCAATCGAGGGTAACTGGAGGAAGGACATGTCCTATCATTGAAGAAGAGAAGAGACAAGAGAACCTTGTAGTGTCGCAATGTTTTCCCGTAGAGCGACGCTAAGGAAGTGATTTATACGGGGAGGTCAAGCTCTACGACCTTTTCAAAACTAAGAGCGCTTTTTGGGAGGCAACCCAAAATCCGGGGAGCGAGTCATAGGGTGAGTCTTTGTGTGTTAGTGCTTTCGGGAGGGCAACCCGTGAATTAGAAATTTAGTGCTAACCGGAGGGCAACCCGGCCTTTTAATTGTTTGCTTGTAATCCACAATAATGCTCCCGGATAAAACTTGTTAGTCCAAGTATTTGTTTTAACTTTTGTGTGAGCACCTGCGCTGTCTGTTTACTTTCTGCAGTTTTTTTTTGTATTTCGCTTGTTCGCTAACAGCGTAGGGAGAAAAGAAGCAAAAAGAGAAAATCCTGGACGGTGCCGACCGGCACAGTTTGTGCCGATCGGCACAGGAGCAAGCACGCCAAATCGTGCTCTGGATGTTACCCCGAACTGGAGATGCAAGTTAATATGGGGGTTAAAATGAATAAAATATGCGGAATATCCGAGGAAGGAAGATTCGGAAAGGTAGGTGCAATAATTGTCCCAAGAATATTTCCGTGCTTTTGGTATTTTTCTGTGTCGCAGAGATATACTGGATGATTCTTGCGGAAGAAGGAGGCACTGGCGGAAATTTGGCTCGATTGCCGACCGGCACCATGGAGTTATCAAGGATCTGAACATTGAGGTAAGGAAGAATACTATACCGGTGGATATTTTTGTTCTTGATAAAGGTGAGGTTGGAGTCGAAGATATTATTTTGGGAAGACCTTTCTTAAAGCTTGTACAAGCCGTAATAGATGCTGGAAAAGGTCACCTCAAATTGACTCTGGACGGAGAGGAAGTCCTCTTTGAATTCGAAGACCCACCCGTCGTTCAAGAAAGTGACGACCCACCCTCTCTCCAAGAGTTCTTTACAGAAAAAGATGAAGAAATCAGTACAGGATACTCAGACCCGTTGAATAAACTGTTTGAAGAGTCAGATAGGGAAGAGGCCGAAATCCAAGACGGTGCCGACCGGCACGTCGAATGTGCCGATCGGCACAGAGAATGTGCCGACCGGCATGGGAGCGAAAATCCTCAATTTGAGCCTTTGGGTAATCTGGATCCTGGTGCAGCACCGGAAGTAGAACAGAAGCCACTTCCTGACGGTCTGAGGTACGAATACTTAGGCAAAGATAAAACTTATCCCGTCATCGTCAATAGTGCATTGAATGCAGAGGAGACAAAACGATTGCTTGCTGTTCTGAGGAAATACAAGAAAGCCATCGGATATTGTCTTGATGATATCAAAGGAATAAGCCCGGCTTTTTGCACACATAAGATCAATCTTGAAGAATCAGCCAAGCCAGTCGTCGAAGGCATGCGAAGATTGAAAGAGGGCATGAAGGAAGTTGTCAAGAAAGAAGTACTGAGACTTCTTAATGCAGGAATGATTTATCCGGTTGCTGATAGTGAATGGGTGAGTCCGGTGCATTGCGTGCCAAAGATAGAAGGACTCACAGTCGTGACTAATGAGAATAATGAGTTGATCCCTCAACGGACAGTTACAGGATGGCGAATGTGCATTGATTACAGGAAACTGAATACCGCTACAAAGAAAGACCATTATCCATTACCGTTCATCGATGAGATGCTTGAAAGGTTAGCCAAGAACTCTTATTTTTGCTATCTCGACGGTTATAGTGGTTTCTTTCAAATCCCTGTTAGACCTGAAGATCAGCATAAGACCACTTTCACTTGTCCTTATGGAACTTATGCTTATCGACGAATGCCATTCGGTCTTTGCAACGCACCAGCCACATTTCAGAGATGCATGAATGCTATATTTGCTGAATTCATTGAAGACATTATGGAGGTATTTATGGATGATTTTCTGTTCATGGTACTGATTTTGATCACTGCTTAGCAAATTTAGAGAAAGTACTAAAGAGGTGCGTAGAAGTTGATTTGGTTCTTAATTGGGAGAAATGTCACTTCATGGTAACCGAAGGGATTGTCTTGGGGCATGTATTTCTAACCGAGGCATTGAAGTAGACAAAGCTAAAATATCCACAGTTGAAAGGTTGCCACCACCTACAGATCTTAAGACGCTGCGAAGTTTTCTTGGACATGCAAATTTTTATCGCAGATTTGTGAAGGATTATTCAAAGATTGCTAAGCCATTGACGGAATTGCTGCAAAAGGATGTTGAATTTGAATGAATGATGAAAGACTTACTGCCTTCCGGAAGTTGAAAGAAGCATTATGTTCTGCACCTATTATGCAGCCTCCGGACTGGAATTTACCTTTGGGATTATGTGCGATGCAAGTGACTATGCAGTAGGAGCGGTTCTTGGACAACGAAAGGAAGGTAAAGTACATGCTATCTACTATGCTAGTAAAACTCTCAATGAAGTCCAGATTAATTATACAACAACAGAGAAAGAGATGCTAGCTGTTATATTTGCATTTGAGAAATTTAGATCCTACATCCTCAACTCTAAGGTCATTGTTTATACGGATCATGCTGCTATTAGATATCTTGTCTCTAAAAAGGAGTCGAAACCTAGATTGCTTCGTTGGGTCTTGATGTTGCAAGAATTTGATTTGGAGATTAGAGACAAGAAAGGGATTGAGAATTCAGTAGCAGATCATCTATCTCGATTGGTGATTGAGGACAAGAAGGGATGCATTGGCGATGCCATGGCACAAGAGCAGCTATTTCGAGTTAAGGATCATAGAGAATCATGGATGCAAGACATCATAAATGGATTCAAAGGGAAGCTAGATGATTGTAGCAAGAATTCAAAAAGGAGGATTGCCAGTGAAATGAGGAAATTCATATGGGATGATCCTTATTTATACAGATATTGTGAAGATGGAGCTGTTCGACGGTGCGTACCTCGCGACGAACGCGAAAGCATATTGGAAAAATGTCATTCATCTGAGTATGGTGGATATTATGGGCACTTTCGAACACAAGCAAAGGTATGGGCCAGTGGATTTTATTGGCCTTCGATGCATGAAGATGCGAAAAGGTATGTTGCTAGATGCCCCCAATGCCAAAGAATTGGCAATGTTAATGCTCGTAATGCTATGCCTTTGAAGTATAATTTGCAAGTTGATATATTCGATGTTTGGGGCATGGATTTTATGGGACCGTTTGTTAATTCGCATGGCTATGAATATATTTTGGTTGCTGTGGATTATGTCTCAAAGTGGGTAGAAGCAATACCATGCCGAGTCAGTACAACTCGTGAATCCAAGCAGATGTTGAATGAGTGCATATTTCCAAGATATGGTGTTCCTAGAGTCATTATCACAGATGGTGAAACTCATTTTACCGGACATGAGTTTACTAAAGCTTTGAAGAAGATGGGTATTGAGCATCGAATTGGGACAGCCTATCATCCACAGACCAATGGCCAAGCAGAAACTTCTAATAAACAGTTGAAAGGAATTCTCCAGAAAATTGTTACAAGAGAAGGAAAGGATTGGTCAAACAAGTTGAATGGCGCACTTTGGGCTTATCGCACAGCGTTCAAAACACCAATAGATATGACACCCTATCAATTCGTCTATGGAAAGACTTGTCATTTGCCTGTAGAGTTAGAACATAGAGCATATTGGGCAATCAAAGAGATGAATTTGGATTTAGATGCTGCTGCGGTAAAAAGAAAGATTCAAATTAGTGAACTCGAGGAAATGCGCTTAAAGGTTTATGAGAGTGCAGCAATCTATAAAGAAAAAACAAAGAAGTGGTATGATAAGAAGCTTTTGAAAAAGGAATTTCACGAAGGAGATAGAGTGCTACTATTCAATTCAAGATTTCGGTTATTCGGTAAAGGCAAATTGAAAAGCAAATGGGATGGACCGTATCTTGTTCATAAAATTCTCCCTTCCGGAGCTGTTGTCATCATGGATGGAAAGAAAATACATATACGGTGAATGGCCAACGATTAAAGGTATATCTTGAACCCGACACTTTTGAGTTAAAGTCATTTGATATATATTATGTGAATTGAGTGATTGGGTGGTCGAGCTTAACGACGTAAAACAAAAGCACTGTTGTATTTACTGTCTTTCTGTGTGTTTTGTGCTTCTTTGATTTTATTGAGTCGTTCGAGGCAACTTTGCCTCCGTGCCGACCGGCACAGCATGTGCCGATCGGCACGGGCGAGTCCGTGTCGTTTTGAGTCGAGTTTTGCCCTTCCTCCAAGACATGCTTCGGTGACTTCCAAATTTAAGAGATAGAGTCCGGTTCGACCAAGAGAATTATGGATATATATATGAAGGAGTTGTCTCGGATCTCATCATCAAAAATCGAGCGCCGCCGGAGTTCCCACCAAACCCTAGAGCAGAGAAAACAATGCAAGGCGGCGAAA
Organism: Eragrostis nindensis; assembly: GCA_012490785.1. Taxonomy (NCBI): domain Eukaryota; kingdom Viridiplantae; phylum Streptophyta; class Magnoliopsida; order Poales; family Poaceae; genus Eragrostis; species Eragrostis nindensis. The sequence goes on along the minus strand of JAAXCT010002231.1, from coordinate 15,244 downwards.
CCGGAAGCGGAGGCGACGGTGCCGATCGGCACGCCGTCGGTGCCGACCGGCACGGCGCCGTACTTTCGCCAATGAGCCCAACTCTGCCATGGGAGAGCAACAGGAGCCTCAACCCCACCGAGGACGATCCAATCGTCTGGTCGCACCTGATGCAACGATGGATGATGAAGAGTGAAGCGGACGCGTTCAATAGAGAGAAGAAGGAGATGGATGAAGCCCTTCGGAAGAAGGTTAGAGAAGTGCTAGTACGCAAAGGTAAATCCAAGGTTGATGATAGCACACCCGTCTCCGATAGGTACACAATGGATCGACTTCTCGCTATGGAACGTCCTTTGACATATGATGATCTTATCACCTTTGAATCGATCCTTACTGATAGCGAGAAGGAAGAGTTAGACAAAGACTGCTTTCTGACCATCCATAGGTCCCGGCTGAACGATGGGAGGATTTCTGACAGCGGTGCCGACCGGCACACCTCAGGTGCCGATCGGCACGGGGTGCTCCCACGCGTCCTGACCGTCTGGGAAGATCTCCAAGAGAAGATTCTGCACAAGAACACCAGAGGTTTTGGATGTAAGTGTTTTTACTGTCTGAAAGACCATCAGAGGAAGATTGAGAATTATCTAGCAGATCCTGAATGCATCCCTGCGACTTTCGTCTTTGATGATGGCTTTCCCGTTGCTAAAGGGCGCATGACCCCTAAAGAGATCAATGATGAAATTCAGAGGCGTATTGACAGGGACAATGCTGCAAAGAGGAGAGCACGCAACCTGGCAGATCTAGAAGCGTATTTTGCAAGGAACGGCAGGCGTGCCGACCTGCACGGCCCTTGTGCCGATCGGCACGACGTCAAGGTTGTGAATTTCGTTGAAATATCTGATGATTCCTCCAATGATGAGCCAGATCCTAAGCGATCAAAAGAAGTAGAGGGAGTTCGGCGTTCCGCTCGTCTTTCTTCAAAGCCAAGAGCAAGATATACCTCGGAATCAGTGAGCTATATAGAGGCATCCCCTGCACATGAACACCCATTAGCTAATCTTGTTGCAAAGGATGAAGAAGATCCCGAAGAGGATCCGGAAGAAGATCCCGAGGAGGAACCAATGGAAGATGAGCCAGAACCTACTAATCCCGAACCACCCAGTGCAGAAGGAGCTACAGGAGGCCTTGCAGGAGCTCAAGGAAGTGCAGGACCGCGTTATCAGGTGAATGGTGCCTCGTGCCGATCGGCACGGGTGCCGTGCCGACCGGCACCTCGGGTTTTGACAGAAACTCGCCCCTGCGAGATGAGCGTCATGATCGTCCTGCCAATTGTTGCCCAATCTGCAGAAGAAGAAACATCGAACGTCTCTATTATGATATGGAGAGATGCTATAGGCACCATCGGGACATTGATATAAGGATTGATGACATGGAGAGCATGGCCGCGGCGGATTACTCTTTTCTCATGAGGAACATTCGAAGCATCTTTAGCATGTTGAGGAGGCATGGTATTTCGGATTAGGTTGGTCTAGTCTTTTTCTTTTGCAATAGGGACATTGCAAGGTTTGAGTGTGGGGGATTCGCCCTTACACTTCTTAAGGTCGTTTGCTTCGATTTAGTATGATTTGAGTTAGTGTGTGAAAGTGTGAGAGTTTTCTTAGAGAGGTTTGAGATGGTGTGCTTAGTTAAGCTTCGAGGTCAAGAATTATTGCAATGTCTTGAATAAAGTTAGTGTTAGTTGTCGAATCGATGTGTTACCCCATATTCTTGATTTTGTTTTTGACGACCGTTTTGCCAATCTACTTGAGTTCATTGAATAATCGCTTGGCGTTATATACCCACTTTTCGAAAACCCCTTCTATCATCATAAGTTGAAGCATGTAGCTAAGGATTTGATTTTGTACCTATTACACTAAGCCAAATGAGATGAGAGAGGCCTACACATAAGCCTTTTGATAGGAAGACGTCTTTGTCAACTCTTTGCTCTTGATTACGACTAAGCTAGAAGGGAGAAGTTTCATTTGTTCATCTCAGTTTGCTAGCCATCTATCATCAAATTCTTTCTACCCAAAAACCGATATTTCATCGTTTCTCCCTCCTCCTTGATACAACCTACAAGCAAATGTGAAGTCTAAACAGATTTCGATCTAAAATATGCTCTGATAGCAGTCTGCAAGGAAATAAAATAAGAAAAAGAAGGAAAAGAATTAAATTGGTCAGGTGCCGACCGGCACAGGCCTGTGCCGATCGGCACAAAAGGAAAATGGTCAAAAAGAAAGAGAATAATGAATATCAAAGGAAGCAGACTGCAGGAAGAGTTAAAATTCTAAAAAGATCTGTATATGCTTCAGGCTTGATCCCTTCTTAATTCTATTTCATTCATTCTCGATTGTTTCCTTTTCCCTTGATCCTTGTGCTTATACTCTGAATTCCTATGATGAAAATCCCTTTTAGAAGGCATGATTGAGCGAATTGTTGACTTAGTTGTTCTTTCGATTCAATTTGGTTATATTACTTTCCGAGATCCACAAAAGAGCCTTATATTGTAGAATAGGAGAGGGAAGGAAATACATTTGAGCGATTGAGTGAAGTCTGAAGCTTTTGCATTCTTCTTACTTGATATGAAGGGAGACAAAAATATTTGTTTGATAAGCCTTGTGATTGATTTGGTCGACTCAAGTTTTGAGGTGAAATTGTTTTCAAAAATCGAGAGAAGGTTTTCGTGGAGGGATACTAATTCGATGAGATGATTGACAATAGCTAAGTTAGAGACTTGTGAGAGTTTTTGTTTCTTAGCATGACGAAAGCACGGTGATGATTTTCATGGTTTGAATTGCTCGAGGACTAGCAATGATTTGAGTGGGGGGAGCTGTTGGTGCTTTCTAGGGACTCATTTTATGTGACAAATAAGGTGTTTTTAATACCTTATTACGTCATTATTGCTAAGAATTAACCCCCATTATTATATATATGCGTAGTTTCTGTGTATTCGGAAGATTTGCAGGAAACAGGTGAAAATTAAGAGACTACGAGTAAAGAGCTGCCGGAGGCCTGAAGAACGAGGAAATTGGAGTCCGTGCCGGTCGGCACGGCCTGTGTGCCGACCGGCACCATGGAGGTCGGGCCCCAAACTTGAAGCCCACTCGGAGAATATGAAGCCCAGAAGAAATATCAGAGTCGGAGTCGGTGGAATCCAGCCCACAACCGAAAGAGACTATAAAGAGGAGATCTTGGTCGCGAAGTAAGGAGAGAGACATACAGAGGTTTTGACCTAGGTTGAAGGTTGTGGCGGCGAAGACGGCGATCACCGATCATCACCACCAAAAAGGAAGACTGTGCCGACCGGCACACCGCCATGCCGATCGGCACCTGTGGGACCACGCTAAAATCCTGCGTCCTACTGTACTCATGTCCATGTGTTGCAGTATGATGCGTGAGTAGATCTCATATTCTCTCCGTGGCGAGGGAAATCTGGTTATGTGACTCTCACGCTTACAATACTCTTTTGATGTGTTTGGTCTATGTGATGCTTTGAACTCGTATCCGATCAATACGTGTTTATTACATAGTGCAAGAAACCAGTGGGGAGCTATTAGTACCTTGTCGTGACAGGATCGGGGCGAACGAAACCACCATGTCTTGTAGAATACAAACCTATCAATTGAACCATGACCTGAGTTGCATGCCAGTACCCCAAACCATAGGAGAGAATCCTTTCATAACCTTTATACAACCGCAGGCCCTTTCATCTCTAGCTGTTAACCACCCTTTCCACACACACCTTTGCCATATTAATTTAGTAGTTTAAATAATAGTTTAAGTCCCGCTTGTTCTCTGTGGTTCGATATTAAACCTTGGAATACTCTAAGGGAAAAGTGCTACAACTGTACACCGTCCCTTGCGGTATATAAGTGGGTGCGTACAAACGTCCACTGTAATGTCCCGCTCCTCGAGCCAGGCCCGCGCTAACACTTGGCAGCTCTCTAGGATCTCAAGGCTACTCTCACAGACCAACACAAGTCTTTTCTACGCACTTTGTCCTCACTCGTGCGTACTCGGGAGAAACTTCTCGGTTGGTCACCCATCCTGAAACTGCTCCAGGCCAAGCACGCTTAACCCCGGAGTTTTCCGAGATGAGCTTCCGAAAAAAAAGTTGCAACTTATTGGTATGCGTATTCTATCAATCCTATTAAGCACTGGGCCAGGATGTCACATGCTACATCAAATTTAAAGAAGGCGAAGCTACTGCTAAGCAAATTGAGCAGGAATTCAAAACTTTGGCTGGGGCTAGTGCAACCTGGAGATTGTATGCCAAGAAGATAGCTGATAACAAATTCCAGATGAGATTTCCAACTGCAAAGAAAATTGAGGAGTTGTAGCACTTCATAAGCATGAGAATGAGAACTGTTCTGTCAGCAGTGTTCAAAGTGAAAAAAATGGAAAGCAACATATGGGGCAAAAGGAGAACTAGAAACTGCATGGTTCAGGGTGAGAGGTGTACCACCTGAGAAGAGGTCAGTCCCTAATGTGAGCTATGTGGGTTCCCCGGCTGGACTATCAATTGAACTGGACAAGGAAAACATGCAGAAGTTCGATTATGCGGGAATGAAGATAGGATGTAAAGATGCATCGAAGATTCATTCAGTTGGATTAGTATAGGTGCCCACTCCGAGCTCGGGTGGAAGCCCGCGCCTCTCTCTCGGAGAGGCGACGGGCGGAACCCTATCCGCCACCGCCTCCACAGTCCACTCCCGAGCCTCTCCCGCCTCGCTGCTGCCCGAGTGAGTCGCCGGCAAGCCGTGCACCAGCAAGGAAGGCTGATATGATTGTATTGCTGGCTAAAATGTGCAGACACACAAACTCCTATTATTTTTCCTAAAATGTGCACTGGTGGGGGATTATCAGTCGATTAGAACCGTCGATCACAGTACTACCTAATATTTTAAAATAATAGTACTAGCTAGTATGGGTATCATAAATAACTAATGCTATAGAAGCTAAATCATAACAATTTTTTAGTGGGATGGGCGCGTGGCCGGTCGCTTGTTGCTGGAGCGCGAGCAAGACCAGCCTCACTATTGACTTTACAGAGGCCCATCTATATGACTCCGCCTTTCTATATAATGTCGTCTATACACACTGAAATTACAGAACTGCACACATCTCTTCCGCTCATGCACCACCGTCGTTGCCACTTACCCATCAACGTACCATGGTGCGAACACCAGGGATTTTGCACCTTCTCCTAACCCTTACCATCCTCTCCTCCAAAAGCACTTCCTCGTTGGCTGACAATGCCACCGACGAATTCCTTGGTTGCCTCTCGGCCGGGATCCCTTCTCGCCTCATCCAGACTCCGGCGATGGCATCCTATTCTGCCACCCTGCTGTCCTCCGCCCGGAACCTCCGGTACGTGACGCCAGGCACCGGGAGGCCGGTGGCGGTCATCGCCGCCACCGAGCCCGGCCACGTCCAGACCACCGTGCGCTGCGGCCGCCGCCATGGAGTCCGCGTCCGCGTGCGTAGCGGCGGCCATGATTACGAGGGCCTCTCCTACGCCGGCGCCGTCAACCGCCACGACCCCTTCGCCGTGCTGGACCTCGGCGCGTTCCGCGCCATCCACGTGGACGCCGCGCAAGCCGAGGCCTGGGTCGACTCCGGCGCCACGGTCGGCGAGCTCTACTACGCCGTCGGCAACGCCAGCCGCACTCTGGGGTTCCCCGCAGGCTCCTGCCCCACCATTGGCATCGGCGGCCACCTCAGCGGCGGCGGGTTCGGCGCGCTGGCAAGGCTGTACGGCCTCTCCTCCGACAACGTCCTCGACGCCGTCGTCGTGGACGCGGACGGCAGGCTGCTGAACCGGAGCATCATGGGGGAGGACCTCTTCTGGGCCATCCGCGGCGGCGGCGGCGAGAGCTTCGGCGTCGTGCTGTCTTGGAAGGTGCGCCTCGTGCGCGTGCCGGAGACCGTCACGGTGTTCAGCATCCGCCGGGCGAGGAACCAGTCCGCCGTCGAGCTCATAACCAAATGGCAACACGTCTCGCCATTCTTACCACGAGGCCTGTACTCCCGCGTGGTCGTGCAGAACCAGCAGGCGGACTTCGTGGCCCTTTTTCTTGGCCGGTGCCGCCGCCTCCGGCGCATCATGCGAGATCGCTTCCCTGATCTCGGAATGACGCAGTCGGACTGCCAGGAGATGAGCTGGGTCCAGTCCACCATCTTCGTCGCGTCCGAGACGACCTCCGTGCCACTCGAGAGTCTCTTAGACCGGCGCGGCTCGGCCAACTACTTCAAGGCCAAGTCAGACAATGTGCAAGAGCCCATTCCAAGACAGGTCTGGGAGACCACATGGACGGAGTGGCTCGAGAACCCCAAGGCCCCGGCGCTCGTGCTTGAACCCTACGGCGGCCGGATGAGCAGCATCTCGCCGTCAGCGACGCCGTTCCCGCACCGGAAGGGCAACCTGTACCAGATCCAGTACTTCTCCTACTGGTCTGAGAACGGGATGGCTGAATTGGAGAAACGGATGACCTTGGTCAGGGGGCTGTACAAGGCGATGGAGCCTTACGTGTCCAAGAACCCAAGAGCTGTGTACGTCAACTACAGGGACCTCGATCTTGGGACGAACGAGTTGGAGGGTGATGTGACTAGCTATGCAAAGGCTAAGGTTTGGGGGGAGAAGTACTTTAAAGGTAATTTTAAGAGGTTGGCCGCTGTGAAGAGCAAGGTGGATCCACATGATTTCTTCAGGAATGAGCAGAGCATCCCTCCTCTTCCCGCTCCAAAAGTGTAGACTCCGTCCATTTTATTTGATAAGGGGTATTTTCCGTGATGATACGTATGTGCGTCTCAACTGTCAAGGGGTTTCGTCTCCAACACTCCTAATTACCAACGACTTCCGAGGCTGAACATCATGCGTGCTGGTGACATGTCATTGTCATGGTTGAAAAAAAGGTATAACATGTATTGTCTCTCTATCAACTATGGTTTAAATTATATATGTGCGTGCCAACTGTTAAGGGTTTCGTCTCCGAGACTCCTAATTACAAACCACTTCCAAGGCTGAACATCACGCGCGCTGGTGTAACGTGTCATTGTCGTGGTTGAAAAAAGGGTATAACATGTATTGTTTCTTTGTCCAAACATGCAGTGTTGCGTACCAACCAGGGCGGAAGAGAGGGAGCAGAGCAAGAAATGTCATTTTACAAAAAGTTCAGACCACGTTCCATTGATGCGGGAGGGACAAATGAACTAACCCTATATAACAGATTTTTTTGTGTCATTAAAATCCTCAGAAAACAGATGTAGATATTGTTAAGAATATAATCTTAATAGACATATCTATATTCTGATGGCACAAAGCCTAACGCCCCTCCCCAGCATTTTGCCGAACGTGGAGCTTTCCATGGCCTCCACGTCAACTTGCGGTGACGTGGACGTCTATGGCTACTCCACGTACCCACTCTGCCCCCTACTCGCTCCCACGAGCCCGTGCCCCGTCAAAATTTCCAAGCCGCCTCATGTCTTGCTCCGCCCCATACGGTCGCTGCCTGTGAAGCCATCTCAGGTGGCCGCCTCCCTCCTCGAAAGCGTCCAGACCGCGGCATTTGGCTCCGATTCGGCGCCTTCCAGTTCGATTCACACCACACTTTTCTCTTCTCGACAATGTCTCCCCGCATTCAGTCACTCCTTTCTTCTTTTCCCTGTTCTTCGCCGAATCCACTCGGAGTCGCTTGACAAGTCGTCACAGAGCTGTTGTCGAGTAAGGGCATCTGCACGCTGACCTTGCCTGCTCAATGTGGACGCCTCCTCTAGATCTCCTTGCCGCCGCAGACTTTACCGTGGCCACGAAGGGCTCAGGAAAGTCATCAATGTCGCCTACTGGAGAATCTTGGATGGATACTCCAGCCTCGCAGTGCAATGGAGGTGGGCTTCCAGCAGCGGCGTAGATGGGTTTGTGGTCGATCTGCTTCCTGACGCAGCGATGCATGAACGGGTCAAGAGAAATTGGGAATGGGTTGTGAGCTAGGTGCGATTGTGGATGAGCTGCTTGTGTGCTAACTTGCAGGCTGCGACATGGTCACATGAGAGAGAGGAAGAAGGTAACACAGGCAGAGTGATAGAGAATTGCGGCATGGAGGGGATAAGGCTCCTGCGAACGATGGGAAGGAAGGGATGAGGTAGCAGCAGGGCCCACCACTATGTTGTGGGTGAACACGATGCATGCTTAGTCATATTTGCAAATGAACTCTTAAACCAATGTCAAATCAAACTTACACTTATTGAGAATACAAATTAAATGGTATTAATTTATTCTGCTACTCAAACTTTAAATCCCTAATGGGCGCAGCGAAGCACGCCTCTCTTCCTAGTATGTTGTGGTTCGGGATCACTTCGACGGCGCAGCAGCCCGGCGGCGTGGGAGCGATGGTGGTGCACAGAAGCAGGGAGGAGGCAGCGTGGGACGCGGGCAAGAGAAGTTGTGCGAAATTCCCTTCTTTCTTTCTCGTTTAAATCCAATTACACCTCCCCTCCATTATATAGGAGTGACTTGACTGGATGAACAATCCTACTCTTGATGGAATAAAACTTATCTAACCTCCCATTTCCTGATCAAATCCACTTTTACCTAATTTAAACCAACTCCTATTTGGATCTAGTTTTTATTTCCTAAATCTCCTCTAACTTTCCTTTAGCAAGGGTGGTTAACTGGGCAGGCTGGGGGATGTGACTAGGTCTGGGCGTTCGGTTCTATCCGAACTTTCGGTTCGGTTAGTTCGTTTTCTTGAAATTTCGAGTTATCTAGAATTGATATCCGAACAATCGACGAATTTTTGGTATCCGAAAAGTTTGAATACCCCAATTTCCGTTCGTTTTACGGTTATGCCCGAACAAGCCAAAATTTCTGGGTGACGCTTTGGAAGAATGGTAACCTTTCTTTGTTTGGGTGACACTTTGGAAAAAAAATTATGGGTGATGCTTCGTTATTTTGAGTAAGAATATGTAACCTTCCGTGTATTGTTCTTTGGGCCTACCCATTAGGTAGGTGGTTACCTGCCTGGTTGGGCCAACATGTATGTGTATGTGCCATTGACAGACTTCGGGTATTTGGGTACCCGAGACTAGTAACCGAACCTGTAAAAATAAATTCGGGTAGCTCAAGTCTCTATTCGATCTTGTACCCGGTACCCGATATCTCGGTTCTTTGGGTCTTGGTCTCGGTTTTTTCGGTTTCGGTCTTTGGATATTGGTTTTTATGCCCAGGCCTAGATGTCACCGCGGACTTGACGCCCATCCTAACCATAACATCTCGTCCGCTGTCGTACCCCATTTCTGGAGTACTCTGTGCATACCGGTTCCTGGATCAGTAGCTGATATGCACACATGAATAGAATTGTATCACAATCATACAATGTTTACATTAGAATTAATAAGATATGGATCTTACAATAACACTTTCATACCGACCACGACCGAATGCCTTTTTGAAATGACAACGGAAGATAATGGTAGCCCCAGCCTATAGAAAACTTGAGTGCATACGTAGTCTTAATTTTCTTCAATCCTCATCTTCATTAGCATTAAAACCATAATCTGTCTCGCTTGAAGTAACTAGTACCAATGTACGTGCGTCACGCACGTGTACTAAATATTGCATCACTTGGCAGGATCATTTGATTAGGAAAAAACTTGACTACATATCCAAATTTATTATATATGAAATTTTGAGACCATTGAGATTTCTCCTTGCCCCCCACCCCACCACCGTTCAGATCGCTGCTATCTGGACTGCCTAGACCTGTTATAAATTAAAAAACAAGTAAATTAGTGATGTAATTGAGATTAGCATATTTATTAATACCGACAAAATTAAGGAACAACAGTGCACGCACGTACAGCGAAAGCACATTACAGTCAAATAGAGTCCGTTGGCATTTGCCAGGACGGTATATAATCGCAGCTTCCGGTCGAATCACCTGACAACGGTGCCGGTCCGGTGGCCTTATCTCCCGACAAAGGTGCTGGCCCCGAGGCGGCAGAACTTCTCGAGCTGTTCGCCGGTTTCGTCTCCGTAGGCGGCGGCGCTGCGTCCTCTGAGTCAAGTTTCGTCGTGGCATTGCCAGCCTTTGACGGTGCACCCTCAGGGGCTCCTGCTTTGACGGTGGTGGCCGGCGCCGGCGCCGCCGCTGTCTTGACCTGCATTATTACGCAAAAGGACGTTGTATTAGGATGCCGACAAGATATACGTTCATGGGTCGATTCGTACCGCGTCTTTCATGAGCCCGATGTCGTAGGTAGACCGGCGTGAGGTCCGGCTGGAACATGCCGAAGTTGCGCTCAGGCGACGGGGCTGGGCTTGAGGTCCTCGTTGAAGACGTGCGCTTGGGCATGAGCGGTGTCCCGGACCCGGCGCTGGTCTCGCATATGAGGTACCGGTTGTACTCCGCCTCGGCGGGGCCGATGCCGATCTGCCCATCCATGGCCTTGGTCGGCCAGCCCGTCTCCCCCACGCCGATCTACCAGTCCATGGCCTTGGTCGGTGGCGCGGCAAGGATGCCGAGGGAGTGCGGCTAGGACACGCGGATCCGGCGGTACACAGCCGCGACCAGCGCGGCCTTGAGCGCGCGCATAGCGGGCACAGGTTGGTCCTCAGCGCCTGGTCGCCGTGTCCATGATCTCGTACCCGACAGCGACGAGGGAGATGTCCGTGGCCAGGTAGTAGGGTGTGACGGCCACCATACCCACGCGGCGGCACTGACCTTGGTGGCGAGCGTCGGGATGTCGCCGTTGCCCGTGGTGACCACCAGTGAGATGCCCGTGCCGGCGAAGGTGCGGACGATGTCGAACAGCTTCACGCGTTGATGGGGATGCGGTTCGCAAGGAAATGCTCCACCGTGGCCGGCGGCGGGAGGTTGTCCCCTTTCGTCCCGTAGTTGACGCCGATAGCCGTTGCGCGCGGAGCTACGACGATGAGGAGGAGGGCGGCGGCAGCTGCGTACATGTTGTGGGACGACGGTGGCGCCATGACGGTGGAAGCACGACGCGTTGGACTCGATCCAGTCGAACAGAGGGTTGTGAGGTGTGTTCGGAGTTTTTCCAACTTTTTTTTTTTTGCGAAAGGGGAGGGCATTATATTAATCTTGAGGACAGTACATCCCACTCCTTTTACAGGCACCACCTAAACAACTTTTACAGAAAGTCCCTGAAGAAAAGGAAATTACAACAAAGTCCTTCATCTTCCGGGACCCTCCCGACAGTTCTCCTCGCCGCCGAGCTCCACCAACGCCGGCAGCAGGTCCCCTCCTCCATCCCTGACCGCGGACTCCAAACTTTGGAAAAGCCGATTGGATAATCACGAAGAAGGCGCCGCACCGGCCACCGCAACAACAGCGGATCGAAGGAAGAAAACCAAGCCACCACCACCCAGCGGAGAACAGCAGCAAGAAGCACAAAATCCGAGCCATCGCCGCCCAAGCAAGACGGCAATCGCCCGGCACCCCCATCCACCATCGCCAGCACCGCCGACGAGGGGCACAAAAAGCCCATCCACCTTTCGCAAGAGGAAGGAAGGCAAAGATGCTCCACGGGGCCTCACCAGAGAAGAAGTCGCCGCCGACGACGACGACGCCACCGGATCCGCCGAGGGAGAGACGAGGAACGGCCGCCATCACCGCATCGGGCGTCGGCGCCGTTACCCAAACCCTAACACGGGTAAAACCTAATCTACAACCTAAGCTAGCGCTAAAAGGAAGAGAAAACGGGGCCGGACGGCGATTCCCCAGCTCTCCCACTCTCCGGAGCAACGCGGCCACCGGAGAGGAGGGAGAGCCGGCGGAATCACCGCCGGAGTTTTTCCACTTGTGGCTGGGGTTACTTACTATGCGCTTATGAGCTAATTATGGCTAGTTCCATTTCTTGCGAGCTGAGTAAAAGATTTCTTTCTATGCATGTGTACGGGGCCTAGTTTTGCTCGCATGGAGTTGTAATGAGTATATTGAGGAAAAAGTTACATATGGTAAGATGGAAAGTAAAAAATGGAAAATTCCGGTATAGTTAACGAGTTATTTTTGGAGGTTAATCACGGAGATTTGGAAATGCAATGTTAATTTTGGCCATCGCTGGCCGCATTAGAGACGCAATTAATCTTACCCCACTATTTGGAACTAAGTTGCATAAACTATTCGGGGAATCTTGTATGGAAATATATAGATTGAAACTGCAGCAAGTTTAATAGTTCATGAGGATCGCAAGGGAAATTTTATAGTATAAATGACACTGCCACTAGTCCTATGACGAAATGGGGCGCAAGTTTATGTGTGCCCCTGTTGCAGATTCAAAACCAAATTAAAGGAGCATCTCATTAATTACTAAGACTTAAACCAGCTGGGGGGCCAAGAAGCTGACTTCGTAATGGTTAAACTAGGTGTCAATTTGTCCTAATATAGGATTTTCTAACATTCAAACAAAAAATATTCTACCAAAATATAGGATTAAGCTTTTAAGCGGAGCAAGGACAATAACCTTAACAGGTTGGAGGGAAAGTGGGTCCGCTTAGCTTGGTTTAGGCTCTTTGATGTTAGGCCATTCTCAATGCAAAGGTTTCATTGCACTATCACCAAGAGTCATACTCCCTTCAAGTCCTTTAATTGTCGTTTTGAGTTTGTCATAAGTCAAACTTTTAAACTTTGACTGCAAATATTTTAATGTGTCAAGTTTCGAAATGTTAAAATGATATGAGTAGATTCGTCTTGAAATATAGTTTCATAAAAGTATACTTTAACTATATATTATAAATATTTTATAGTGAAAAATATTTGTCAAAGTAATGTTTTGGGAACCATGTCAATGTCCAAAACGACAATTAAAAGAGACCTGGAGGTAGTATTTTGGTAACTGAGCCGGCTAGGTTTTATGGGGATGAAACTCCTCTCTATTCAGATGAAACCCTTTCTCTCTCCGCATGAAATTGCTGATGTAACATGAGATTTAATGTTTATGAAACTCTCTATGAAACCCCATTGAGATTGGCAACACATTCATAATTATGAATACAATATGGTCAGCTTGTGGGCAAAGCTGACTTCTTGAAAATTAAGAACACGTCGATCGAAGCAACTTATGGATCCAGCTTTGAACAAAGTGACCGTAGGAACACGAAAGTCCAAGCAGGCTCACATGCTCGTGCTTCATTTTGACTTTGTTTGCTTCCCAATAGTTTTTTTTTAAAAAAAATCTTTGTAATAATAATCACTATAAAACACGCTCATGTGGAACGCACAATCTCCCATACTTAGGAACCGGGAGAGAGATGATACTGCCTACTGATTGAACACGAGCATCGCATGGGAAATACCTGTGGGGGAAGACCCTGATTCGCATGGGAAATACCTGTTGGGGTAGACCCTCGATCCTGATGGGGAAGACCTGATTCGCATCGCATGGAGAGGGTGTAGTGTTGGGAATTCAAAAGCTGTAGCGAACAAAACTTGCCGATGCAAATGGTAAGAAAAATGTTCAAGCTTGGTAAAGTTTTTCTTACACATCAAATAATCAAGAAAACTTTTACTATCCCCGTACCGTCTAGTATTATTTTAAAATACTAGCTAATATTGTTGGGGTAGTTTTGGATATTTATATTGGTTACATTAATGTACATTGGTTGCCTCTAAAGATAACGGGGGAAACAGTATAGGCGGCCGCGGTCGCCATCGTCGCTGCCACTGTCTGGAACCCTAGTTCTCTCTTTTTTCACCGATGAATATTGTAACCTCGTGATAAAATAATAATTACCTATCTGCCATTTTTTTTTCCGATTTAGCCTCATCGCAACAAAATAATTACGAGTCTGCCATGAATATTGGAGTAGCTAGCTAGCACTGGGGGATTATCAGTCGATTAGAACCGTCGATCACAGTACTACCTAATATTTTAAAATAATAGTACTAGCTAGTATGGGTATCATAAATAACTAATGCTATAGAAGCTAAATCATAACAATTTTTTAGTGGGATGGGCGCGTGGCCGGTCGCTGTTGCTGGAGCGCGAGCAAGACCAGCCTCACTATTGACTTTACAGAGGCCCATCTATATGACTCCGCCTTTCTATATAATGTCGTCTATACACACTGAAATTACAGAACTGCACACATCTCTTCCGCTCATGCACCACCGTCGTTGCCACTTACCCATCAACGTACCATGGTGCGAACACCAGGGATTTGCACCTTCTCCTAACCCTTACCATCCTCTCCTCCAAAAGCACTTCCTCGTTGGCTGACAATGCCACCGACGAATTCCTTGGCTTGCCTCTCGGCTGGGATCCCTTCTCGCCTCATCCAGACTCCGGCGATGGCATCCTATTCTGCCCCCCTGCTGTCCTCGCCCGGAACCTGTACGTGACGCCAGGCACCGGGAGGCCGGTGGCGGTCATCGCCGCCACCGAGCCCGGCCACGTCCAGACCACCGTGCGCGGGCCGCCGCCATGGAGTCCGCGTCCGCGTGCGTAGCGGCGGCCATGATTACGAGGGCCTCTCCTACGCCGGCGCCGTCAACCGCCACGACCCCTTCGCCGTGCTGGACCTCGGCGCGTTCCGCGCCATCCACGTGGACGCCGCGCAAGCCGAGGCCTGGGTCGACTCCGGCGCCACGGTCGGCGAGCTCTACTACGCCGTCGGCAACGCCAGCCGCACTCTGGGGTTCCCCGCAGGCTCCTGCCCCACCATTGGCATCGGCGGCCACCTCAGCGGCGGCGGGTTCGGCGCGCTGGCAAGGCTGTACGGCCTCTCCTCCGACAACGTCCTCGGACGCCGTCGTCGTGGACGCGGACGGCAGGCTGCTGAACCGGAGCATCATGGGGGAGGACCTCTTCTGGGCCATCCGCGGCGGCGGCGGCGAGAGCTTCGGCGTCGTGCTGTCTTGGAAGGTGCGCCTCGTGCGCGTGCCGGAGACCGTCACGGTGTTCAGCATCCGCCGGGCGAGGAACCAGTCCGCCGTCGAGCTCATAACCAAATGGCAACACGTCTCGCCATTCTTACCACGAGGCCTGTACTCCCGCGTGGTCGTGCAGAACCAGCAGGCGGATTCGTGGCCCTTTTTCTTGGCCGGTGCCGCCGCCTCCGGCGCATCATGCGAGATCGCTTCCCTGATCTCGGAATGACGCAGTCGGACTGCCAGGAGATGAGCTGGGTCCAGTCCACATCTTCGTCGCGTCCGAGACGACCCCTTGCCACTCGAGAGTCTCTTAGACCGGCGCGGCTCGGCCAACT